>JANKKB010027441.1:0-10837 GCA_026225775.1 Bursera palmeri | reverse complement strand
AGTAATTAAAATATATTTCATCTATTAAATAATTTTAGTAAATTAAGCAAATAAATTTTAATAAATAATTTAATAAAAAGAAAATAATTTTGATAAGTAAAATGATTTTGTAATTATTTAGTAAATTTTTAAAAATTATTTAGTTTGTGAAATATATCTTTATTATTTTTTATAAAATTTTATTAATTTTTAAATATTTTATATTATTTTAATAAATAAAATATCGAGAGTGTCCTTATAATATTAATTAGTTTCAAAGGATTATAAAAAAATTTGTCTTTATATTATTTTATAATCAATGGATGAGTTTGTTATTTTAGATATATCAGATGGGTGTTTATGATATTTTTCTTAAGTTTTACTGTAGCACCGTTAAATATAATTCACGGTGCTACAGTGTTGGGGGTTGTGTGTTAGTTTCAATTCAGTGGGATATTTAACTTTTGTTTTAAATTCTATGGGGGGTTGAGAGTAAATACCCCGATAATCATCCGATATATTTCATGCAGGGCATTTGGTTCTAACAACTTCTCTGGAACACTCCCTCCAGAACTTGGTAACTTAACCAAGCTTGAGCAACTGTAGGTTCTAACTTTCATTTTTATTGTTTATTGTTGCTATTTTATCTGGTTCAGTCTGTCCCTATACATTGCACCAAAGGTTCATATCTTGTGACATTAAAAGTTTTCTATTTTGTGAACTTAACAGCTACATAGACAGTTGTGGATTGGGTGGGGAAATTCCTTCAACATTTGCTAACCTTCGAAATATGCAAACTTTGTAAGGAAGATCTCGTCGACATATCAATATGACCTTCTATTTTTCCTCTGCTTGAATCAATGAGTACCGAGTTGTTCAATTTCAGGTGGGCATCAAATAGTCCTTTTACAGGAAAAATACCTGACTTCATTGGGAATTGGACTATGCTTAAAACAATGTAAGTGATATAAATTTTTGCAAGTGTTCGAAATCGTAAGAAGTAATAAAGTGATAAATCAGGCATCGTTCCCACAGAAATTGATTATTGACTACCAAAATTAATTAGTCCTATTATTATTTAAATAAATAAAATAATATGATAATTAACCTAAACTAATAAACACAAGAAACTTATATATGAATTTTTCTAACAAGCAAAGGAAGGCTACTAGGGTATTTTGATTTCACTTTATCCAAATCTTCTTGTGTTTGGTTATCTAACAATCAAATTTAATTATCTATGACTAGATGAATAACCCTATATTAGTTGATACTCTTTCTCAAGTTATATCAACTATATTGAATCTAATGTTTTGCTACCTATTTTCAAACACTACCCAATCTACCAAGTGTATGGTTATTCAATCTAAATTAACAAAAGTATAGTTCATACTTTTGTTCCAACTATATAATTATGAAGTTTATTATCTAGGTCAAATTATGAAAACCTTCTCTTAGTCTCATTCCAAAATAATAAATCAGTTAAATAATGGCTCTTGCATAGGTAAAGAAAATTAGATCAATCAAAAATAAAGAATCTTTTAATCAAGCTGCATCAAAAATTAGTTCAAGGTAATGGAAATAAAATAATTTAAACCAAATATACATGAATAACATCTTTAACAAACAGAAAATAAATCAAGAAAGCGTATTCAATTAATGGCTATGAGCTTGTGGCTGAATTGCTACCTCTCTTCTTGCCCTTGTGTAAGTTGTTGTTGCTCTCCCTTGAATGTTCTTGGTTGCCACAGTTTTGAAGAGAAAATACTCCAGAAATCCTCTCAAATTCGTGCTCCAGATCTTCCTTTAATTATGTGAAAACACCTCCTTTAAATAGTGAGCAATTTCAATTAGGACTAAAAAACCTTTCCCAATGGATTAGGAATCCTTTCCAATTTACTAAGATCCTTTCCTAATTGAACTCTAATCTCCTTTTTAACTTCTAATTATCATTGAGAAGTCCTTTCAAGAAACAATCTCTGAAATCCCATGCAAACTAGGAAAAATTGGAAGTGCAGATTCTAAGAATTGGACAGGTGCCGCGGCCTTAAGTTTCTGCCTTCAAATTGAAAATTCCAGTAAGTGATCGCCGCAGCCCCTATACTTGTTGCCTCACTTGTCATTCTGCCCCTTTAACTTCCCGAAATAGGATTCTAAAGCAGACAATTTTCAATCTTTAACTTTGCGCCCAATTTTCGCTATTAAATCGATCATTTTAGGAACTCTTAGCCTTCTTTGGCCATCAGAATCATCTTATTTAAATATTTAGAACAAAGAGTTATGGCCAAATTACCGAGGATGTTTCTGGATCAAAACTCTTTTTATTTTGACACCATTTCCATTGCTCTTTTACATTCTTTCTTGAATTATCCTCATAACTTTTTATTCCAAAAATTTAACAAATTAACATTAAGACTAAACCAAAATTCAAGATAAGAAAGCATAGGAAATAATGTACAAAATTCAAGCTCATCAGTAAGCTATATATGAAGAACTTATGTCTTAGACTTCAAACGCATTCCTTGAATGATACAAAAATATTTCTTCAGTTTTATCTAGACTTAACCATGCTGATTATTTTACTGACTAATCAATTAAACGTTTTTATAGGAGATTTCAAGGAAACTCTTTTGAAGGTCCTATACCATCCAGTTTTTCTAACTTGATCTCATTGACCTCCTTGTGAGTGTACTTCTCGTGTCAATTTTTCTCTTACTTTCTCACTCTCTTTCTCTCTGGTAGATGACTAATATCAGTAATGTTCAAATTAATTATGTAGGCGAATCAGTGATATATACAATATCAGCTCCTCTCTTGATTTCATTAGGAATATGAAGAACTTAACTGATTTGTAAGTTAACACATCCTCCATTCATTTAGTACATACCTAAGTTCCTTTTTTTATCAGTCTAATCATTTTGACGCTTAATGGTATCTGTTTTCTTCCTCCATAGAAACCTAAGAAATGCTTTGATCAAAGGTAGTATTCCATCTGACATTGGAGCATACCAACAGTTACTGACTCTGTAAGTCAATATTAAACGAAATCTCAAATGCATTGCAGATCAGCATTTGCTTTTGAAATAGAATAAAATTTTTCTTTTTCTGGCAGGGACTTGAGTTTCAACAACTTGACTGGTCAAATCCCAAGTGCTTTATTCGATATCAGTTCTCTTAATCACTTGTAAATTCATTGAAGAGATCTATCCATCAATTTCCCGATCATGAATTCTTTAAGTTAATTTTTACTTCAGATTTTGGTCTGACCCTTATTCCTTCCGTTTAACATACATCATTTTGCTCTTGCTTCTCTTCCGCACCTTTTTCAATGGACAGGTTTCTTGGAAACAATAGTCTGTCAGGAACCCTTCCCAGCCAAAAAAGCGAAAATCTTCAAAATATGTAAGTATTCCTAAAACCTATTCAATGCATTTCTCTAAACGCCAAAAATCAATTGATAGAAGGAATTGAATTCTTTACTAACTTGCTTCTTAGATATATATAATATTGGTGCTTATTATCCTACTCACTGGTGTCTAACATGCCATTTCCTGCAGAGATTTATCTTACAATTTTCTATCAGGAACTTTTCCCTCGTGGGTGACTTCAATTCAACAACTGTATGTCTCTTCAACTTTAATTCTCTCTCTTTATCTTCATTTTGTAGAATGAACCTTGCTTTGGAGCTTAGTCTCTCTGGGGGTCATTCAAACACTTTTTCCCTGTTTAATTTATATCATCTTACATTATTGTAAAGAAGAAAACCATGTGAAATACAAATGATCAAGTATGTTATATAGCCTTGCACCTCTAATCAGTATACGTCGAACTTTGGTATACAATTGATTGTTGCTTTGAATTATATAGGAATCTAGTCGCCAACAACTTCACATTTGACAGCTCAAACAGTAGGTGAGTTGTGATTCATTTTAATGGTATAAAAATGTCAGTTAGATTGCAAGTGTTATTCCTGGATTGGAAGATAAAATCCCTCAGTAATTAACTTGCATCACCTTTTGAATTTTCAAGAAGATAAGCATTAATGTTTTCTGTTTTTGCCAGTGTTCTACCTGGATTGAACTGCCTTCAAAGAAACTTCCCGTGCAATAGGAATACTCCACGCTGTAAGCTACTTTCATTCTGACATTTGATTCCCTTTTTTTAGTCAACTTTTCTGCCATTTTAAATGAGTAACAGTTCTCTGATTATACTTTTGTCTTGTACATTGATATATAAACATGCTTCTGGCTGTCAGAGCAAGAAACTTTAATAAAAACTAAATTTAGAGTAAACATTTTGATCTGAATGATTCTTGCTTTCCAACTTAATGAGCTTCATGAGAAAAAATGAACGATAGGATATCAATGCGTTGGCATGTAACTTGAGAATGGTATAGCTCCCCTTTAATCTCCCGAATTTCAATAGATGCATGCTCTGTGAGCTGTATTAGTTTGAGTTGGAGAACATTCCTTAGTTGATATTAAATCATTTTATTGAAATGAACTCCACAAATTTTGTCTCAATTTTGATATCATGTTGAGCTTTTAGTCAAAAGATCATGATTAGAGCTTCTATCCTGCATTCGCAGATGCAAATTTTGCAATAAAGTGTGGTGGTCCGCAGATGACAGCTGAGAGCATAGTGTATGAGGCCGAGAACTCATCCCTTGGTACAGCTTCTTTCAATGTGACTAGTACAGAAAAATGGGCCGTTAGTAATGTGGGGATGTTTTATGATAGAAAAGATCCGACAAACGTGCAAAATACTCTTGCACAAGTGACTGGCACCACAACCCCAGAGCTTTATCAGACTTCAAGGCTATCCCCCGGATCACTTAGATACTATGGCCTTGGTCTTGAGAATGGACCTTACAATGTAAGCTTGTTATTTGCAGAAACAGCTTTTGAGGATCGAAGCTCACAAACGTGGAAGAGTCTTGGAAGGCGTGTTTTTGATATTTATATTCAGGTAAAACATGCCCTGGAGATCATTTGTTTCATATCCTTATTCTAACAGATTCCACAATTAATTTCCGTCTGTTCATTTGAACATTGAGAAATATGAATTCTATCTGATCTCATCAATGGTCTTATAGGGAACTCTACGGTTGAAGGATTTTGACATATCAAAAGAGGCAGGTGGTGTTGAAAGAGCAATTACAAAGATTTTTAATGCTACCGTGACCGAGAACCATCTTGAAATTCACCTATTTTGGGCTGGTAAAGGGACCTGCTGCATACCTAACCAAGGTGAATATGGACCAGCAATTTCAGCTCTTAATGTCGTTCCAGGTAAAACATTGTGTTCTGAATCTTAATTTCAGATGAGTTACAATAAATGTGCTTATCTACTTCTTACCACTGTGAACTGAATTTCCCTGCGCAGATTTCATACCAACTGTAAGTGGGATACCACCAAATACTCAACGCAAGAAGAACCGGACAGGGTTGATTGTTGGTATTGCAGTCCCTCTTGGAATTTTGAGCTTGATACTGATATATATAGTCTTTTTCATGAGGAGAAGAAGAGACGATGATGATGAGGATGGTAAGAGCGCCCATAGAACATCTCTGAAACCAAGATTTTTCCTATAATCAACGAATTTGCAGAATATGGTTAGCGAAAGTGTGAATTCTATTCTAGCAGAACCGAGAACTTAAGTACCATACGTACAATAACTCTTTGTTACAATAATTATAAAAGATGGGATTCAGCTTTCATAACATCCCATAAAATTGGTCATGGCATGGTTAAACCCCTTGCGTGTTAAGTCATCGAATGACCATACGAAAGCTTTTACAGCATCCTAAGCTTATTTCTTATTTCTTGTTTGAATATGCAGTGCTACGAGCAATAGGTCCTAAACAAAACACATTCAGTTATGCTGAGTTGAGATCTGCAACAAAAGATTTCGACCCTTCAAATAAGCTTGGAGAGGGAGGATATGGACCTGTGTACCAGGTAACTTATATCTTACACTTACAATTATAAGTACGTAGATTGTTTTAATGTAGAGTGAGATCATTTGTTGACATTGTAACAGGAAAACTAGGTTATATGTCATAGCTCTTGGAATTCATAATAGGTTGTAGTAGTCGTATGCCTTGTGTTACTAAATGTGGTACTTTACAGGGTACGCTTTCTGATGGGAGAGTAATAGCGGTGAAGCAACTTTCAGTAGGATCTCACCAAGGGAAAAATCAATTTATAAATGAGATTGCTACCATATCCGCAGTGCAACATCGCAATCTTGTAAAATTGCACGGTTGCTGTATCGAAGCCACAAGACGCCTACTGGTTTATGAATATCTCGAGAACAAAAGCCTTGATCAAGTGTTGTTCGGTATGAGGATGCTAAGTAGTGATCAATTCATGTTTGCCATTTTTTCTTTTTAAAAGAAAGTACAAGAACAACTAAATTTCTTTGCTTCCAATTTTTCTGCGCAAACGGAAAGAACGAAAGGATTTGAATCACTGACATTCTAGAATGAGAAGCTCTATTTTTTCTACCTTAGTTTTCTTGCAGGAAACTGCAAATTAACTGTAATATATGCATGTTCTTGCTCTGAAGTATGTTCAATTTACCGAGAAAGTTAACCGGCTAAACCATTTAGAGGAAGCCATAGATTTTCATAGAGCCAAGAGACAATGATTTAATAATTAGCTCCACACTGTTCTTGATATATATATATATTATCCCTGAATCCTAATTAATATGCCAATTCAATGGACGATGAATACTGTTTAAATTTTTTAATCAATGCAGCTACCATTTCTGCAGGAAATAGTGACTTGCATCTCGATTGGCCTACCCGGTTCGGTATATGCATGGGAACTGCAAGAGGGCTAGCTTATCTTCATGAGGAGTCAAGGCCAAAGATTGTCCATCGAGACGTCAAAGCAAGTAATATACTACTTGATGCAGATCTCTGCCCGAAAATATCAGATTTTGGATTGGCAAAGCTTTATGATGATAAGAAAACACACATCAGCACTAGAGTTGCAGGGACCATGTATGCTCTGTCAATCTTATCCTTTTTACTACGATAAACTTCGTTAAAAGCTTGTTATATGAAGTGCTACGTAAAGAGTACATCATGATTTAATTTAGACACATCAACTTGGATCAAATAGACATCATTACATAGTAGATCCGGTACAAAAACAACAAAATAACCATTATGTGCAGTTTGAAGATCAATGTTCCACATTTAAGAAGACTTTTTGTGACATTTTTTATACAAACGCCCCATGATAGATGCTAGAATAATTGGATGGGACTAGATAGGTTATGTAAGATTGGCTCATATTTATGTCTAAATATCTAAATTGCAAAAAAAAAATAAAAAAAAAATTCTCATATTGGACTGGGCGCTAGTGCATGCCTGCGTGGTATAGGCCCTATCTTCAATTGTAAATCTACATATATATGCAGACAGAGTGGGAGTTTAACCTTTAGCGACCATTAATTATCTTGCAGTGGCTATTTGGCACCGGAGTATGCAATGCGTGGACACTTGACAGAAAAGGCTGATGTCTTCAGTTTTGGTGTTGTTGCTTTGGAGATTATCAGTGGAAGAGCAAACTCTGACAATAGCTTGGAAACTGAAAAGATCTATCTTCTTGAATGGGTAAAGATAAACTTGAATTCTAGCTAATTGTTTTCTTTGGTTTCTTCTGTATACTAGTTAAACACTCGTTTTTTTCTCTTTGTACGTGAATAATCTATATGACAATTCTAGGCTTGGAGTCTTCATGAAGGTAACCAAAGTTTGGCACTGGTAGATCCCACATTAACCGAGTTTAATGAGAATGAAGCTCTTCGAGTAATAGGAGTGGCTCTCTTGTGTACTCAAGCATCACCAATGTTGCGGCCACCAATGTCACGGGTTGTGGCCATGCTTGCTGGAGACGTAGAAGTGGGCACTGTTACATCAAAGCCAAGCTACTTGACTGATTGGGATTTTAAGGATATAACTAGTTTCTTGAAGGAAGATACCGCACCGTCTACATCTCAAAGAAGTTACAGCAAGCAGAAAAGCAAATGTGAAAATCCAGATGAACTTCACCCCATGGTTGATGCATTGCTCTCTCCAATTGATGTAACTCAATTAAGTGACATAATAGCTGATGGAAGGTGAGAAATATCAGTGAGTTGCCCTCATGTCGTCACTCTGGAATTACCACCTGAGACTGAGAGAATGATACTGCTCTTTCTGCCTTGTATTTCTAGCTCTTGCTCGTGTACGTAGCTATTTCAATTCTGCCAATTATAATCGATATCCATAAGGCACGAAATATTGTTTCTGTTTGCAGAGTTTCAAACTTCAAATCACAATACGTGTAGGACTCATTATGTTTTGGAAGTTACAGATATTTACCAAAATGTTATGATACTAAAGTACAGTAGTGTTGAGAGAATAAGTTCACTGTATTTCTCTTCTTTACCGGTGGCATAGGTAGCGTTGGAGGCAGTGACGGAGCTTGCCATAGTTTTTTGGGAGTAAATATATAGATACCCCCAAGGTTTAGCATAAGTAAATTCATTCTTATTATTTATAAAATAACATAGACACTCCCATAATTGGAAAATATGGGGTCTTGACATGTAAAAATAGGGGTCTTAATGTTGCTTAAAATATTAAAATGAGAGTCTTTATATTACTTTATGAATAACAGGGGTGAGCTTACTTAGACTAAATTTAGGGGATGTCTATGTATTTACCCCATTTTTTGGGAGGGTAAAAAAAACTCAAAATTTGGAGGGGTCAACAGTAAATTTTTTTTTTTTTTTTTTTTTTTTTCTNAACAGTAAATTTTTTTTTTTTTTTTTTTTTTTTTTCTGGGGGGCGTCTTGCTTAATTCCTAACAACTTCTTTTGCAGCCAAGATCAAGCAAATCTCTGAATAAAAGGTCCGAAGTTCAATGGTTCAGCTGGCGGCCAGTTCATGCAAACTGTTCTTGAACTGGGATTCTCCTTAATTATCCTTATCCTTTGTTATATAGTTTGATGATTCTCAAGACAACTGCCATCATTCACATAATGGTTTCACCTCGATTCCATTAACCGGATTCCAATAAGATTAATGGTATATGTCTTCTCTTAATAAGAGGTTTCATTTATAAGATTTGCTTATAGCACCAACCTAATGTACGTGATAATCAGTGACGGAGCTTGAAAGAAATTTTTGGGGGGATCAAAAGAAAATTTTAAATTTTGAGAGGATTAAAGAGAATTTTATTAATTTTATTTTTTTTATTTTTAATTCATTGGAGGGGGAGGGCCATGGCCCCTTTATCCATAACGAAGCTCCGTCACTGGTGATAATAACAAAAAAAGATATATATCTATATATATAGATAATTTGGTTCTAACACGAGAATATAAGACTATTATGTTTGAATAATGTTATATTTATCACTAATTTCTAAGATTAATTTGCAACCATCTGAGTTGGCAACATTTCAATGGAAGAATAAAAAATAAAAAATAAATGAATGAATTTAAATTCATAACATGATAATTATCCATCCAATAAAATTTTATCAACTCAAGGTATAGAGAGTTGATTATTGTAAAAATAGGTTGTAAGTCTAGAATTATTCATTTTACTTATTTCACATACAAACAATATTTTTAAACATAAATTAAACCTTATTTTTTTCAACTTTTTAGTATCGTATACTAGTATTGATCGGGGATCGATTATGCTGGAAAGCCTATATGAAATAATTAATTAATGTAATTACTTCTTTTTAACTCTACCATATCAGTTCACTAGTAAAAAATCGAATCAGTAGCTTCCTGTGTGGTGTATGCATAATTATTTATATGAAGTTGGAAGGTGGGATTATTGAATCTTATATATGGTCAACTTGTAGTTAGTGTGAATTGTAAAGCATTGACATTGATCCATCTGCCAAGCCGCAATGACCGGACGGAAACAGGTAAAAGTCAATCTTGCTAGCAGGTCTAATGCTCAGAAACAAAAATAATGGAACTTATATATCAACTTGCATGGAAGCTTAATTATTACTTGCATCTTATAAGCTCGGGCAATTAAGCTTTTACATAAATAAACAGTACTAATTTCTCCACAGAGATCCAAAAATGGGGTTCGTGGTGGTTGTTTCACTTCCTCTGGTAGTTTTCTTCATTATTTTAAGCATTGGCTGCTTCTACATGGGAAGGCACAGGGGTCGGCAAGAAGGCCAAGAAATGACTGCTCGAGAACTTGGCATCAGCTTGCAGCCTGCACAGACGGTTCCTTCGCCATGTGTCATGGCCATGACAGGCCCTCCTCATCCAACGCATCACTTTCCTTCTCCTTCTCCTCATAATCCAAATCAAGGCTACTTGAAGCAAGAAAATGGCATGGTTGTTTGAAAACTTTCTCTCTCTTCAAGGGATTTTTCCAAGGTGGTGTAAACAAATATGTTATTGAAAAAGTGGTTTTAATTTTAATTAGACTCTCTCTTTAGTATTTGTTATGTACTGATTGTAATTTAAATTACTATCGAGGACAAGGTAAGAGAAAATATAGTTTAAATCAAATATGGTTATCTATTGGTTCACGCTATTGAGACTTAATCTTTTTATTTAATTCTACATATTATTTGATAGCAGTTTCATTTTTCTAATTTAATAGTGAAATGAGCTACTAATCAGTATAAAAAAATCTTCTTTTAATTTTTCTTTTATATTTATAGTAATTCAACTGTTATCAAATAGTATGTACCTTTAACTATTATACATATCCTTATAATAATTTTTTTTTTTTTGGGTAATTTTTTTTTTTGTTTCTCAAAACAATTTTAATAGAGAATTTTTTTTTTTTTTTTAGTGAAAATAAATACA
>JANKKB010027440.1:0-10837 GCA_026225775.1 Bursera palmeri | reverse complement strand
CATCTCTACTACAGCCATCATATACCAAGAGGGAATTTAAAGAATCCGAATTTTCTGCTAATTTCAATAACACAACATCAACTATGCTCCGAAACTTCACAAATCTAAAGCCTCGTGGCTCCCTGTGAGTTCAAATCATTCAATGCAATAACAATAATATAAACATATTAGGATAAAATCAAATAATTACAGATCAGAGAAAATTTAATATTCCAATTTTCCTAAAGAAAGTCATAGAAAACCAGAGTAATTTAATATTCCAATTCAAACCATAGGTTGTTCTAGTAATTTTTGCAGTAACCATAAACAATACCAACTACTAGTACCGAGAATAGGATCCAAAAAGGATTTTGCCGTTGAAAAAAAAAAAAGGAACTTTCTCGATTTGGATTATGCAGAAGAACTCACCGGTTTATCTGCCAGAAACATAGGGAAACAAAAAGTGTGAAAGAAAGGCTCAGAGACAGCGAAGAGTGAGAACTGAGAAGAGCGAGAAAGGTAAAGTAAAAAAGAGAAAGAAAGAAAAGCTACAAACATGCAGTGAAGTTGGATGGTGAAGGAGAAAGTGAAGAGAAGTGGCGGAGGCAGAAGGCAGGGGAGAAGGCGTGGAGGAACTGTGGTTTAGATTTAGGGCCGCAGTTAGTGGAGAAAACAAGCTTTTATATCATGTTTTGCAACCGAAGGATGAACGAAAAATTGACACCGATGGATAGGATTTTATTAAAATATAACCGTTGGAGATCTAGAGATAATTAAAATTAACATTTTATAGCCGTTAGATTAAACAGTAAAAATAACATTTACATTTCTCTTGTATGGTTAATTAACAAACGGTAATATTTTTTAAAATTACATAAATACCTCCTCAATAATAAAATAATGACTATATATAAAGGTAAATATATAATTTTCTTAATCAAATAGTAAAATTATACCAAGTTTTTTGCCCCTTGCTCCTATATTGGATCCAAGGATTAAATTAGATGGTGTAAAAAATTTGTTAAATGTGATTTCTGAAAATCTATCCACCTTTTTGTCAATTATTATTTTCGAAGTTAAAACAACTTTTAAATAGTTATATTTAGATTATGAAAAAAATAGGTAATACCTCAAGTAGTTTAAGATTATCTACTACCTCAACATGCCGATCCCTTATGGAAAGTCAATGGAAAAAAAAAAATAAATAAAAATATCATCTACTTCTTATTTGGTATAAATTAAAAATTATTATAATATTGATCATGCTATACTAATAAAGATTCAATGATTAAATGACCCATTTGATATTTTACTATGTAGAAAGGACAAGAAAATTCTTTTCCAATCCTAACAGCCATGGCACGTGATCTATTAACGTTTCATGTGTCTACTATAAATAAGTTATATTATTAATGAATTTTTATTTTAAACAAAATATTGTTGTCAATTTTTATCTTCTTTACATTCTAAGTATTTTTGAAATGAAGTATGTTTAACATACTGATATACATTTGTATTAAATCTTCAATTTGTTTTATTCCAATATCAATTATAAAATTATTAGCAGTGAATTTCCTTTTTATATAAGATGAATATCAATATTATTTGTACAGTATCAATGATGATTTGTACTATTTTGTTATTATTGTTTTTTTCTCTCTTGATGCCATGAATGGGTAGATATCAATATTATTTTAATAATTAAATCATAGAGAATGCTTTAGGATAGGATGAATGGTAAAGATAGATTAAAAATTATGCAAGATGAATAAAAATATGTGAATTTTTAACTAAATATATATTTTTAACTAAATATTTTAATATATATAAAATATATGAATTTTTATCTAAATATTTTAATATATGAATTATGAAATATATATAAAAAGTATATAATATTTACTAAAAAAATATATTTAGTATATAATATAAAATATCTTCCAAAAAGTAAAATATATAATATATAATTCAATTTTTTTGATTAAATTCTGAATTTATATTTTATTAAATTCTACATTTCTAATTTTTTAATTAAATTCTGTATTTCTAATTTTTAATTATATTCTAATTTTTAAAAATTTCATTAATTTTAAAATAAATTAAAAAATTTTAAAAAATTGTTGGCCTGGCCCGACCGTACCCCCCGGCCTGGCCTGGCCCCAATAGTTTCAGGCCTTGGGCTTGGCTTAGGCCTCCATTTTCTCTCCAAGGCCTGGCCTGGCTTGGACCAGCATTGTTTTGGCCTAACCTGGCCTGGCCCATAGGCCTGCCAGGCCTACCCAAAATAGGCCGGGCCAGCCTTTTGCCATGACTAGTTGGACCTACAAAAGCACCATTTTGGTATTCCGCCACCAAGGAAGCAGAACACATTGCTCAAGTCCTGAATGCAATCTACAACTGGGCATGGCCCAGACTGTCCTCTGAGGACCCTTCAACCGGTTGGAATGGGATTGGAATACTGAAGCCGTGGGTCAAGCTCATTTCATAGGAGACCACTGACTGGTTGATGGCTAGATTGAGTAAGGTAACCGGATAAGTGGGTGGTGGACCTTGGCAATCAACTTTGCCCAACCCACAATCTCTGGTCCATGGATCAGGCATGGAAAATATTTCCAGGGTCTTTGGGTTCATTCTCAAGACCATCGGATGGATTGGCGGAAGTCCACACCATGAATTAACATTTGCTTCTTGATATTGAAAGTTATAATTGCAGAGTACCCACCTGAAAAATAGATTCGAAAATTTGCAGTCATTGATTAGCTTTAGGTTTTGAATTGAGAGAATTGCACAATCTGTTAACAACTTTCAAAAGAATAGATTTAATTGATTCACAACTCCAAGTTCATGGCACATTAGTAGTAAAATTATTATGACTTAATATTTATACAAATTGACTAACCAGAAACGAGAAACAAGATGAGAGCAGGCGGTTGGAAATTAGAAAAGATTTGATAAGCATTGTTATTCAGTTTTCAAGAAGTAATTGTTGGGTTTAGAACGTGTTTGTTTGGGCTTTTCTACATCCTATAAGAGCTTTTTAAATGTTAAAAGCTCTTCTAATTTTTTTTGTTTTATGCCTTCTGAATGAAGCCCAAAATTTAGGCTTTTCTGAGAAGCTCCTTTTTAAGTATTTAAAGTTTTGAAATGTCAAATATATCCTCATTCAATTTTAAAAGCTATATCTTATTCTTTCTTTACAACGAAACTCTTTTTTGGTAATTTAATTATAAGAAATACTTCTATATTTATCCAACCAATAACTTTTAAATAAAAGATATATTTTTAGAAGCTCTAATTAGAGGTGTTCATCGATTTGGATCCAATGGATTTGGCTACTAACCAATCCATCCAATATTATCGGCTTGAAGAATTTCCGATCCAATCTAGTGTGAAAATCCAATCCAATGCAAATTCAAAAGTATAAATTTGACCCAATTAGATCTTGAAAAATCCATTAGCAACTTTATTATTTAATTAAATTACATAAATCTAATATACTATTATATAGGAAAAACATAAAATACTTCTATATTAGTTTTTAGACTTTTTTTGGTGAAGAAAGTAGAATATTTGAATTTCATATGTGTTTTAGGTAAAATCATCAAGATGGACTGCGTTTTTTTAACTAATATTCTTATTTGGATTGGATCGCTTATTGACAAATTTTTATACTATATCCACCAAACTATCCAATTACTTCGATTTCTAAATTTTTAAATCCAATCTAATCCTTCAATTAACCAAACCTAATTAAAATTGGATTGGATTGGATCGGTTAATTTTTGTGAATTAGATTGGATTTTGAACACCCCTAACTCTACTCTAATAAGATCTACTCCTAAATGCTATACTTTGTAACGAGCATATATTATACCCATAAGCAAAGTAACCAAAAAGCCCTTCCATCTCAACTGAATATTTAGTAGCTCGGTAGTGACCATTATTGACATTAGTAAAGTGAGTCTGAAGACATGAAAACGTAATAGATGCCTACTGAGCATAGTTACTATCGAGCAGGGTCATGAAAAAAGTGTACTCATGTCCCTTTACCTGAATAAGGGGACCAGATGATATTTGGCAACTGACGTAGCTTATCCTTAATGGTTAAGGATCCAGACTACTCTTTATATTAATTTACAAAAACTAAGGACAAAAAGGACACTGAAAACGAGTAAATTAAGTTTAAAAAAATAAGCAAAGTATTTGACTAACTACATCATGATCCATCTCATTTAGACTTCAATTGACCTGACTCCTACGAGAACCGAGTACAAAGCACTGGCTCAGTTTTCTTAATAATAAAATGTAGAGTGTAATAATTATACGAAGCCCAAGTCTTTTATTTATATCATTTTTCTAATGAAATGCAGTTGGTGATAAATTTATTATTCATTAATCATAAATGGCTGCTTACTAATTCGTTTTAATATCCATTTTCACGTTTTACATTTGTAAATCTTGAAAAATGTGAAAGACAAGTTGTTCGCTTGCGTGTTTGTAATTTTATATTTGAAAAAATTATTATGTAGATTATATATACAAGAGATTAGATGAAATTTTTGCTTGATGGATTGTTAATATATCATGAGGTATTGTCGATCAAGGATACGTATCAACGTTTACCAATCCCATTAGAATTTTCATAGTTTTCACGAGTATTTTTGTTTAATTACATATTAATTATTTTGTTATTGTCATTGTATATAGTTAGAGATATTAATTTGACCTGTTGTCTCTTTATCTAATGACTTAGCCTAAACCAAGATATTAATTAATATGGTTTTTGCTACAATCTAGGCTAATAATGAATACGATGATAAATAATATTATATAAGCAATAGTATAAATGCTTTGACCCAGGTCATAGCTATATTTATTGTGTTTTTTAAAAGTTGTAGTACTAGTTTATCATTTAAAAGCTGTAGTACTAGTTTAAATATTTCAAAAGTCGAAATGAAGAAGGAAATAATTCAGACTTTTATTAAAAAAAAAATTAAAACATTTGATTTATCCTAAGCTATAATCTCTTTGGTGAACTTCAATAAGCAGAAATTTTGAGTTTCTTATCATTAAGTTGGCGTTTCTTATCCTTAATGTGGTGATCTCATACCATCCAAAGGCTTTCGAGTGATTATCAATTCCATAGCACACCCAAACCCTAATTGCTTCTGTGTTCCAACTTTTAATTTCCGTTACCAAATAACACAAAGGAAAACATTATACGCGCCTGAAAACCATTAATCTGTCTCACTTTTGTTTTTGCCTCAACAGATAATATTAATCTGTCTTACTTTTGTTTTTCCCTCAACACATGATATTGTATCTGAACGTCTGGATCAAGTAACCTGATGCATATATAATTACTTATAATCATCATATTTTTTGTCGCATTAATTGTTTTATTATGCTAATCTAATCTTTAAATCAAAATCACTTCAAATTATGATATAAACTTTCTGAGAAATAATATTATTTCAAGTTATTTATTCAAGAATCAAACTATAAATTTATTCTTGTGAGAATGAATTATAATTCTCATCGTCCACGATAAGGACTTTTATTATTCTAGTCTGATACAGTTTGATTGTAAGTATAGTAAAGAGTTTGAATTATATATCTCCTTCATCATGGGCAGAAAGTAATAGCGTAGTTAGCTCCTCCGGTGCACGAGAAAGTGCTACTGGGATCATCATAAGCGTAACTGTAAGCTTGAGGGCACTGGTTCTTGAAAATCTCAGAATATTTGGTTGGCGGGCAGGTTTCAGCAAATCTAAAGTCTCCAGTACAACAATAATGTGGCTGATTGAACACTACACAAGCACTCTTGCAGCCAATCACACTCCCGTCCGACCCTTTGACATGTAGCTCTGCCGGACAAACCCCGTTGATATTGCCTGTGCAGCTGGCTGCGGTGCAATTGACACCAGAACCTCCTTCTGGTGTTGCTGAAACAGGCAAGTTGAAGCCATCGACAAGGCTAAGATCGAAGAAATCTTGTCCGTTGTTTGGTGCGATGGTGAATTCTACAAGGGATGCAGGTGGGGCTCCACCGTTCCCATTGCATGCAACTTGGCCTGTGCCACAGTCTCCAGTTGCACAATTGAACGTGCCTGAGGAGGAGCAATGTGTTCGGGCCCAGAAACGGCCTGACCATGGAGAACGAACGGTGACAGTGTTTGTTGCTCCGGCGGCTAATTCAAAACCGGTGGTTGATAACTGAGCCCCGCCATCGCCTGATAGGGTTGCTGGCCAAATAGTGTATGGGCAATTGTTTTTGACGCTTACTGTTGTCAAGTGAGCCCCTGCATTGAAAGGAAAATGTGCATAAATTCTTTAAATACGTATGAGAGGCAGCTACGAGATTTTGGTTTGACCATATATATAATCTAAAGAGTAGTAAATTTTAAATGGCAATCAAGTTAACATCATATAATACATTTATCATGCATGTGTAATAATACATACATCAAGCAGGTTGATTGATGCTCAGAAATCAATAAGATATATATTATACGTTAATGAGTTAATCTATCAAGCATGGGTGGACATGTCAGAAGCAATAGGTAAGAAAACCAAATTCATTGACAATGTTGTTTACCAGAGATGAACAAGGCCAATGTAAGGCAAAATATAACTTGAGTCTTCACCATGATCATTGACATGAGTGAATGAAAGCTTTTGGTTTCTTTTGGCTTTGAAAACTATGAGATGAAGCTAGCTATAGCTGATGCTGGGGTGATCAGGTTGGGAAATAAGGCGAGGTATATATAGGCTTAAGAAGAGATGACTTACAACGTTTGAGAAACAAATTAAAACATAAACAATGTCGTCTGTAATGGTGTGGAAACGTCAACCACACCAAAGAAGTCTCAAACAACCGCGGAACTGATGACCTTAATTTCTACCAGATAGATTATTACTCTACTGTTTAACTAGGGCGGGCTGTAGCTTAGGTTGATTTTTTTACATATTTTTTCATGGAAATGTTATATATGCCCTCAAAATGCTTTACACTTCCGGTTAGTTTATCCTACGATATTCTGAACTTTCTCTAAATTTATGTATATATTTTATGATTATATGTCAAAACAACATAACAAAAATGATAAAAGTTCAGATTACAAAATAACAAAAATGATAAAAGTTCAGATTACAAATCCACCGATATCTGTATGACTAATATTAGACATATAAATTATACAATGTATACAAATTTTTGTATGCAAATTGATGTCCACAAAATAAGTGGATCAACTTAATGAATGAGTGGCTGAATGATGTACCACAAAATGAGTGGATGAGTGAAATAAAAAGGTCAACTTAATGAATGAGTGACTGAATGATGTACCACAAAATGAGTGGATGAATGAAATAAAAATAATAATTTAATAGATGAACATTAAATAAGATGAATGATATATTAATTAACAGAGTTTTGTCACATCAGTTTGCATAAGAGAGTTTGTGTACTTAGTTTATACAAGTAATACTATTCTTTATATTAATATATAAAAATTAAAGACAAAAGTTATGCAAAAAAACATTATATCATATCTTAATATATGATATAAATTTAAATGACAGAATAATTGGAAGATTAGTTATTGTTTTGCAATAAAGAAAATTGATTAAAAAGAAACTGAAAAGGAGTAAATTAAGTTTTAAAAAATAAACGAGGTATTTGAATAAGTACACAAATATGCCGTGATCCATCTCATTTAGACTTCAATTGACCTGACTCCCATGAGAAACGAGTACAACGCACTGGCTCAGTTTTCTTAATATATTGTAGAGCGTAATAATTAATACGAACCCCAAGTCTTTGATTTATATTATTTTTCTAACGAAATGCAGTTGGTGATAAATTTATTATTCATTGATCATAGATGGCTGCTTAGTAATTCGTCTTAATATCCATTTTCACGTTTTATATTTCTAAATCTTGAAAAATATGTGAAGACAAGGTGGTCGGTATCATTTCCATGTTTTTGTTTCTAGGAACAACAAATACAAAAAAATCATGGATCTTCTCAAAGAGAAGATCCAATCGCTTGCTTGTTTGTAATTTTATATTTGAAAAATTATTATATATATTATATACAAGAAATTAGATGAAATTTTTTCTTGATGGATTCAACATTTGCCAATCCCAGTAGAATTTTCATAGCATGCTCGTGTATTTATGTTTAATTAGAGATATTAATTTGACTTGTTGTCTCATTATTAATAAGTTTTGAAACCAATTATACTTTATCTAATGATTTAGCCTAAACCAAGATATCAATTTGATTTTTGCTACATTATTAAGCTATAAAGAACACTTGACATAGGAACATTATGATGATAAATAAGTAAAATTTATTTAAGTTTCCATTTTTTAATAGTTTATTGATCTAGTACAGATGGCCTCCCTCCTTACGGAGTCATAGAGGTATTGACATGAAGTACGGAGGGTATCCTCACCCGGGTCGGCTTAAATTAGGCAATCGACTAGGACGCCAACCATTGGCAAGGCCCCAAAAATTTTTCTTTGTCTACTAAGACCCCAGTTTTGTTTTAGTTACTTAAGGCCTCCATATTTTATAAAGCTTTTATACTATCAAATTTATTTTTTAAAATTTAAGTTGAGCTAAAATACAAACTTAAAATTTTGCCTCAAATATTTTTCTTTTCCAATAATTAATTCTATTAGAACTTAAATAAGAATAACTAGATCATAAATAATGTATAGTATTAAAAATACAAATACTATTATATAAACTAAAACTCTTAACTTTTTTATATTACAAACTAAAAATACAAATACTATTATTTTCTTATTAACATAATGCAAGACAATAGCCATTTGTTCCTTTGTAGAGATATCACGAGATTAATCAATCAATATAGAAAATAATGAATCTCCTAAATATCTAATGATAGCATTTACAGTTTCACTTGCAGCCGCACTTATAATATCTTTTTAAATCTTAGGTGATGTTAATTTGAGATTATCAGGAGCATTCTTGAAAGCAATATAGACATTTTCATTATGATCAGCAAGAAATCGTAGAACCTCGAGAAAATTTTCTTGGTTATTTGAATCATAGGATTCATCATGACCACGAAATGAGAGGCCTTGCCTTAGAAGATAACGAACATAGTCAACTGTAGCATTTAAACGAGTTTGGTACTCAACTCGTGCTTTAGAAGAGTGTCTATAAAAAAATGTCTAAATATGTTGGTCTTGATTTAATAATGTTCACACATTCTTCGAGCTTGATTATGAGTAGCACTTCTAGTATGAACATTCAATCTTTCTTTCTTTTTTCAATTTGAAAACCCTTGATTAATAAAGTGATCACACACCTTTTATCACTAACATCTAACCTAAAAAGATAACAATAAAGACAAAATCCTACGTCTTTCGCTATATTATATTCCAACCATTGATCAAAATCATCAAACCAAGAAACAACAAATCTTCTTGAAAATCCACCAAAATCTCTAAAAGRAAACTCATGGCCTTTAGGTTGACAATGACCCATTTTCAAATATAACCTACGGATTTGATCTTGAATATTAGGATCATAATCTAAAATTCGGGGACGCAAACCTGGATCCATAGGAAGATCTCGCAAATTAACATCCATATGTTTTCCTGAATCATCAAAATTTTCCTCTTGTTGAGAAAATGAGATCATTGTTGACTTTCTTTTAAAATATCTCTCTATACTATTTAAAAAAAATAATAATAATATATTATTACTTAATGATAAAAATGTAACAAATAAATTATATACTCAATATAAAATAAACTAATATTTATAATAATTTTAAGCATGAAAGTTGAATAAATAAACTTAAATTGAGAATTAAGTTAAACAATAGTTTAAACAAGATCGCTGCCTATGATTTAATCAATCTTAGATGTGTTATGTACTCTTATGAGAAAAAATATTACTACGTTATTTTGGAGTTTTGATGTATAAAATAATGGTAATAAGTGAGTAAATTGATGAGAGAAAGCTTAGATGGAGTGGTGTTGTGTTGAGAAGATTATGTAGAGAGGAGGAAGAATAATGCTTGCTGGCGGCGGAGGTATAAGCAAAGGGCAAAAGTAGGTAAGCAAAGAAGTCTGTTTTTAACAAAGTAAAAGTAATTGGTCATGACATTAATTAGAGAAAGAGAGGGCAAACAAGTGGGCAAAGAAGTCAATCGGGAGGCTGGTAAAAGCAATAAAAAGAGAGGGCGGCTGGGAAGTTTTGTTAAAAAAGAAAAAGTCAAATGGGGTCATTGGACCCCAGATGGTTCCGTCGATGACTACCATCCTCTGATGACCCCCCAACTGGTTGGAATCAGATTGGAATACTGAAACCGTGGTTCAAACTTATTTCACAGGAAACTTGATGGCCAGATTGAATAAGGTAATCTGGAAAGTGGGTGGTGGACCTTGGCAAACAAGTTTGCCCAACCCACAATCTCCTGTCTAACAAGAGAAATAGAAGGAACATTATTGGATCATTTGGTTTGAGTCCAAATGGTTATGGTCCATGGATAAGGTATGGAAAATATTTCCAGGGTGTCTGGTCCATTCTCAGGACCATCAGATGGACTTGAGGAAGTCCACACCGCGAATGAGCATTTGGTTCTCGATATTGTTACCCACCTTAACAACTTTAACACACAAAAGAATAGCATTTGGAATTGAGAGAGTTGCACAATTTGTTAACAACTTTAACACACAAAAGAGTAGCTTCAATTGATGTATAACTCTTAAGCTCATGACACATCGGCACTAAAATTATTAGACTCAATATTAATGCAAATTGAATAACCAGAAGCGAGAAACAAAATAAGGTGCAGAGGGTTGGAAAAT
>JANKKB010027439.1:0-10836 GCA_026225775.1 Bursera palmeri | reverse complement strand
TGGATACGATACTTGGACTCACCGAGGACTATAATGAAGACTACCTACACTTGGGTAACACTTTCTAAGATGTAGCAAGGTTATGAGAAATAAAAACCTCTTTATGCGAAATAAAAATGTTTGTGAAGATGCAGACTATCTACACTTGGATAAAAGGTAGAACTTTTGTAACTCAGGTGGAAGGTAAAGAAGAGTTACCACTACGAAACATTTAGAATTCAATACATACATAACAATTTTCAGGTCTTCATTTATTTATTTATTTTCAAGAATAGAAAAATGTTGACCTTGACAATACTCCATCAAACATGTTATATATTCTGCCAGAGAAAACAACTATTACTTTTATGTTTAATTTCAACTTTCTTCAGTCTATTTCATAAACCATATGCATACTTACCGCTCAATCTTTCTCCACCATCCCTCCACGTTTCACATGGCCCAATTAAAACTTACGAGTCTTATACACTCAAAAATATTCTGCTCCGTTGTAATATTCCAACCCTTTGCTAAGCCGAAGAAAGCTACAACCGTAAGCATCTCCCATATGCTGTCTCTACTTGACAATGAATAGAACAATACTATATCTCATATCTTGATCACGCTCTTGCTCTGCATAGATTATCTAAAATACGACTTTGACACACGGTGAACCAATCAAGGATTGCCATCTCTAGCCTCCAAATTTTCTTTAATTCTTTCCCATTTGACGTAAGTTGCAATATCCCTGCATCCAAAATAATCTTCTTGGGCGGATGAATATAGATAAGAATTCAAAATATATGCAAACGAGATTAAGTGTTTCACACTAATGTTGTTTTGTAAAATATAAAAGACAGACAAAGTATCGTTTTCGTGCTGCCGCTCAGATTCTTAATTTTGGATGCAAAACCGATAATGACATCTAAGTAATTTCCCGGAGTTTAATCATCTACTTGAGATCTATGTAAGATAAAGCTAGCAACTTACTTGCTTAGTGACTCCAACCCCTTGTTTTAGACTTTTAAGCAGAATTTATATGTATATAAAGACAGAACTATGTTCTCATCAGGTGCATGAATATGCACAAAATCAACTTCAAAATCCAAAAAAAAAAAGTTGTGCGTTAATTATATCATGCCTTAAGTCGTTTTCTTTTTTATGTTTATCCTCCGAATAACGTTATTTTAAAGAATAAATCAATCTATTATTGCATCCTGCATCGTATAAATCGCAATTAAGAAGTAACATGTGGTGCAATTCCATTGGCATTGGCATAGTTTTCTACAGAAGAGAATATATATATGGGCCGTCAAGAATGGTATTATGTTAATATTAACTAACACAACGCAAGGTAGCCGTACATTACATATCATCATTAACGTAAGAGTAAAATTTAATTAACTTGTTGAGTGCATCAATCTTATTAAACAACATGCATGTCCGTCCAAACCAACAGTATAAATTTTGTCCATGATTTCCTTGATCTTACCTTATCAACCGCTGTCTCTCTCCAATAGAAACATGTCTAAGCTACCAATTTCATGCGTAATCTTCATCATCTCCTTCACTGTCCTCGTCCAATCGTCAAACGCAGCCTATAATGTCATCAATTTTGGTGCAAAAGGAGATGGAAAGACAGACTCGACTAACCCATTCCTTAATGCATGGAAGTCAGCTTGCAAATCGACCAAGCCGGCCACTGTATTTGTTCCCAAGGGAAGTTTCTTGATGAAACCCATAAAATTTGAGGGTCCATGTACCAACAAAATAACGTTTCAGATCAATGGAACTATTGTAGCCCCATCAAGCTACTCTTCTCTGGGAAAAAGTGGATACTGGATTCTGTTCTACAAGGTCACCGGATTGACTCTATCTGGAGGAACTTTTGATGCAACGGGAGCCAGCTATTGGGCTTGCAGGAAAGCTGGAAAGAGTTGTCCAGTTCCACCAAGAGTATAATTTTACTATATATTACATCACTATATTGTTATATTACTATGAACTTTTTTCATAAAATAAATATTGACAAGAGATCACCTTCTGTGTTCGAGGCAGTCAATATCGTTTGAGGCGTCTAGCAATATTGTGGTTAGCGGAGTAACATCACTCAACAGCCGATATTTTCACATTTCTATAGATGGATGCTACAATATTTTGCTTCAAAAGTTGAAGATTAGTGCTCCGAGCACGAGTCCCAACACTGACGGCATCCACATACAATCTTCGACGGGAATTACAATTATTGGCAGTTCCATAAAGACTGGAGATGACTGCATATCAATCGGTCCTGGCTCTAAGAATTTGTGGATTGAGCGTATTGCCTGTGGCCCTGGACATGGAGTTAGGTAACCAAATAGAGAAATTTACATTAAAACATTTGTTCCATCATGCTATTTCATATTATAATTGTAATTGATGATTGTTTCATTTACAGTATTGGAAGTCTTGGGAACCTTGCGATAGAAGATGGTGTGCAGAACGTAACAGTTATACGTTCGGTGTTCACCGGAACTCAGAACGGAGTTCGGATCAAAACGTGGGCGAGAGCCAGCACTGGATCTGCCAAAAAGATTAGTTTCCGGAGCAATATCATGAACAATGTCTATAACCCCATTATCATTGATCAGAACTATTGCCCTGACGGCAAAAATTGCCCTAATCAGGTGATTAATCAAGCAATTTGGTCAAAGCTCATTTTTAATTCTTAACAAACCATATATTAACACTAAGGATACTAAAAATCTAACTCAAATCTTTACAAATTGACCAAATTTAATCAGTTTCATTATCAGGGTAGGTTAAATTAATAAAATTAATTTTCATAGTCGATTTAATTTTTCCAGTTTTTGAAGAATTGTCGTAAAAAAACAAGTTATGGCGTGTCTCATAAATTAATCAATACAAATTTTTTATTTATGCTAACATTTATTCATATGAAGTTAGTGGAGTTCGTATCTAAAATAATATTTATATTATTTTAGTACACATACACATGAAGAAAGAGTAGAGTTCAATCCAAGACCAGATTAGATTGGATTAAAAATTTGAGAGAACCATCAGCAATGAATTAGATCAAGTTTTAATAAATTCTTCTTCTAATGTTTGATTTTTAATCAGTACACTGCAGAAGCAGACGCTATAATTGACGTCTTGTTCTCTGTATTTGTTACAGAGTTCTGGAGTAAAAATCAGTGGAGTAAGCTATAAAAGTATCACGGGAACATCGGCCACACCAGTAGCTGTGAGTTTTAATTGCAGTTCCAGCAATCCATGTACTGGGATAAAACTACAAAATATTGAACTTACTAATTATGAAAAGTCGGCAACATCGTATTGTAGAAATGCAAAGGGAAGCACAAGAGGAGTGGTGGTGCCAAGGAGTTGTCTTTGACAACTAAATTCTTGTCTTTCATACGATATGCACCATATGTAATTAATTATAGATGAATTATACAATATTTTATTTCTCGTTAATATTGTTTCACCAGATTTGTTCCGAATAAGAATTACGGAAATTTTCTTTATTATTTTATAACTAATGTAATTATAAGTTATAGTTTTGAAATCAGTAAGAAGTAATACAACATTGGCTCATAATATAGGTAGAGCTGGTCCTTGTACAAAGACTCAAAAAATTCTGAATTTTTTTACTCATTTGAGACTCAACATAATTTGATGGGATTGATTATGACACTATCAAAGAATAGATTTACACAACTTGTAGAAAAAATTGATATAATATCTCAAATGTATATACTAGGATCAAATTTAATATTATAAAAAATTGTGTTATCAAGGATGTCAGAAAGTTCTCTTTTTCCTCTGGCAGACGTTTTTCTTGAAGAGATAACTGCTGCCTCTTGTTTTTTGGCTAAGCCAACTTTAACTGAAACAGGAAAATTAACATATCCTTATTTTCTAACCCAACGGATGTTAATTTGCTCCCTAATCAACTCCCTGAGCCTACTATTCAAGGAGACACTACCGGTGTTACCGTTGATTCTGATCTTTATCAGCAACAAATTCTTTTGTGTCAAACCAAACTCCTTGGTAGACCTTTGCTTCGCCAGGGATCTCAGTCATTTAAGCTTGATAACTTGGCAACTTACTTTCAGAAACTATGAGAGTCCTAAAGATTTAATGCAACTTGTCCCGTTGCCTCGAGGATTTTATGATATCCATTTTGCTACAGAAGAAGATACGCAAAAAGCATGGAGTAGAGGCATCTGCTCCCTCCCCTCGGGTACCTTTAGACTTTTTCAATAACAGAAAATTTTCAATCCATGCAATCCTGAGATTCAGTCCCTCACATCCGTAAGGATATCGTAAAGTTTGTTATGATGTAGACAGTTTGGATTTAATATGCACGTCGGGACGGATTGAAGGTATCAACTTAACCATTTGCAGCTCTTTTTTGTTTGTATTTTAAACTCATGTATATTTGTAAAATTCTATCTATCAGATGGTGACTGAAGCCATGTCTCTTTCGTTTAATCCATAAAATTGAATCTACAGGCTTCCGATGTTCCACTAACACTAAACAAAATTCTCATGTTTAGCTAGGTCTGGTGACAAAAATTTGTGAATCTCCGAATTTGGTACGACTGCTAAGTATATATTAATTAATGTAGGACGATTGTGGGTTATGATCCTGTCTCTGGCGGCTTTTGAGCTATCTCCTAGGAAGTCTCATCACTCGTTCTTTCTTCATAAGTACATTAAATTTATGCCTAATTGGTTTATGTGGGTTCGTAACTTTGATTAATTAATTGGTTCATAACTTTGTTCATCAATTTGGGTTATATGGTGTCTGTACCTGGTTGGTTTCTGGTTTTCCTCATTAATTAATACATAGTCATTTGTGTGCATGCCTAAGTTGCCTCTAATCAAGAGATGACAACAATGAATAGAGAAAAATAGAATACAAATGCTGAGAATATCTCGTTGAAATGAAGAAAGAACACATCTCTTTCTTTGCTGGCGATGCAAGATGGGACAGTTTAATTTTCAGGTTTCATTGGCTGACTACTGCCTGCTGCTGTTGATATACATCAAACAGATAAGAGGTTGAGACTTGTGAGGTTGAAACACCTGGTTGGTTTCTGGTGCATATCATAATCTTATTATAATCCGTACAGTTACACAACCATGCATGTACCCCATGTTGCCGCCTTCTTTTTCTCCGCAAATTCTCCAGGTGGCACATGATTCAAACAACCGTGTGAGTGTTATACACTCAAGAATATTCCTCCTAGTTGTTCAACAAGCTCGAATACTCAAGCATTAGTATTTACGAGCTGTCTGCTTAGTGACTTAAATTTCTATCAACCTTTATGTGACTCTCATATATGTTATAATACGATTAAAAAGTCATTTCATAGCGCAGTGATTCGATATTAAAATTTGTTTTGTGAAAGAAAACTTACATACTAGTTCTCTAATTCCATTTTATATAATTTTTAACAAGCTATTTATGAATCCAATTCAATAGTATGCAATTTTTTGTCCGTGTAGACAGATTAGATAAGGCTTTATGTAATGAAGTTCTGAAAAGAAATCGCTGTTGCATGTGGATTTTTCACGGACTTCTACGTAGAAATAATTTTTATAAACTCGATACAACGCAATGCAAGCCGCCGTACGTATCATAACGTAAGAGTAACATATAATTAACTTGTTCAACAATAAATCTAATTGAAGCAAATTACTGATACAGATTTATATCCAAGTGCCTGATTTCTATAAATTATCTCCAGTTCCTTCGTTTCCATTCATCAAAATATCTTCTTTTATTATCCACACACAAAAGATGGCTAAGTTGATAACTTCCTCTTCTTCTATTCTCCTCATTTTCGTAATTATCATCTTTTTTCAATCATCAAAGGCAGCATACAATGTGGTTAGTTATGGCGCGAAACCAGATGGCAAGACCGACTCGACGCAGCCGTTTATGAGGGTATGGTCATTGGCATGCAAGTCAGCCAGACCAGCTACAATTTACGTTCCTTGGGGGAGTTTCTTGATAAGGGCCGTGGTCTTTGGCGGTCCATGTAAGAGCAAAATAGTGTTCAGGATTGATGGAACCCTAGTCGCTCCATCAAATTATTGGAAACTTGGCAATTCTGGGTACTGGATATTGTTCAGTAAGGTGGCTAGGGTTTCGCTCTATGGTGGGACCATTGATGCGAGAGGAGCAGCCTTCTGGGCTTGCCGCAGATCTGGATCGAATTGCCCTGTTGGTGCAAGGGTGAGTTAATTATGTTATTGCAAATATTCAATTTTATATAACAGTCTTCCTCTTCCATTCATTAGTGGATTTTTATTTGATAAAGCTAGCATTCTGTAGTTTGACTCTAATAGCTAGGAGAGGTTAATTACTAAATAATTAAGAAGTTTCTGAAATGATTAATTTTTTGACATTTAAAATAATTTCCACTGACGGAATGATTAATTAATCTTGTATTTTGTTTACAGTCGATAGCATTTAGTTGGTCAAGGAAAATTGTGGTGAGTGGCTTAACATCAATAAACAGCCAGACAATTCATGTAGCCATCGACCATTGCACCAATCTTGCGATTCGAAATGTGAAGATTATAGCCCCCACCAACAGCCCCAACACCGATGGCATTCACATGCAATCATCAACCGGAGTTACAATCAGCAGCAGTACCATTATGACAGGAGACGATTGTATATCAATCGGTCAAGGCACAAAGAATTTATGGATTGAAAAAATTGGTTGTGGCCCTGGGCATGGTATTAGGTAACTAATTTCCTTATCAAAAACTTTAATTAATTCGTTGAATTCATTGTTACATTAGTGCTGGTCTACAGATCTTTATTCCAGAGTCCACAAGTATCAAATTATTTTACCTTACAACTGATGTAATATATCAGTTTTAAAAGTTTTTTATAATTATTTATAAATTATATATAATTATTTAAAATTTTTATCTAAATCTTACAACTGACATAAACAAATATCTGACACTTCAATTGTCTCAATATTATTATTACAAAACTTTGTTTCAAGATATATTTGGATAATTATTTCATGAAAACAATATTTAGGAGTCATACATAGAAATATTCTATTGTTATTATAAATCATTATCAATTTTTGAAACATAAAAAAAATGAATCAATCTTTTTTGTTTATATGTTTTGGACAAACAAAATCAAGTTGCTTAAAATGACTCCTTGGCAGAGCAATCAATTGATAAACTACTGATTCCATGGATTTAAACACACATCTTTAGAAATATTGAAAGAGTTTAAAGGAGATAAACTAAGTAATTGCCTTTTAAAGAATACAAAATGCGTAAAAATATTTGCTATTTTTTGGTATTAATATCACAGGGTTCTCTATTAAAATGAAATCCAAGTTCTTTCTTCTTCTTCTAAGGTGGTGTTCGGTTTTTCATCCGAAAAATCCTAAGAAATTTTAAAAATTTTCTAATAAGGTGTCTCGAATATCGCACATACTTCTATGAATAATTTTATCCATACAACCATATATCTTATTTTTTAAAACGCTTTCAATTGTCAGGCTTTGGGGGCCTCTCAATTATCAGCCCATAAAGCTTATGAGTTAGATTTCTTATCATACTACAACTAAGTTGCTTATCATCAAAGTGATTTTTTACAGTATCGGCAGTCTGGGTGACTATCTTAAGGAAGATGGCGTTCAAAATGTGACAGTGACAAGTTCAGTTTTCACCAATACTCAGAATGGAGTGAGGATAAAATCATGGGCTAGAGCAAGCAATGGATATGCCACAAACATTGTTTTCCGAAACCTAATCATGAAAAATGTGTATAATCCCATCATCATTGATCAGAATTATTGCCCGAATGGTAAAGGCTGTCCTCGCCAGGTTATTCCTCTGCTAGATCCTTTAAAGTTACATTCTCAGTTAATGGTACTTTTGTTGTTTAATTTCCTTTTTCATAATTTATTAATCAGAGCTCCGGAGTGAAGATCAAAGGAGTTACATACAGAAATATAAAGGGTACCTCAGCAACGCAAGTAGCCGTGAATTTCGATTGCAGTTCTAGTAATCCTTGCAAGGGAATCAGATTACAAGACATAAAGCTTACTTACAATGGTAAAGCCTCCACTTCATATTGCAAGAATGCAGATGGGAGCGGTAGTGGAGTTGTCATCCCAAGGAGTTGCCTGTAAAATCAAAGACTAAAGTGTTTCCGTTGTGTTTATTTTCACAAATTGTTTTCGATTTTCCTTTTTCTACAGTCATGGTCAGTGTATAGTTTATATATATGATACAATTCTTTTCTACACAAATTTGTAAATTTCAAGACTGATGAAATATGTAACTCCGAATAAGACTTTATTTCAACCCTTTTAAGACTATATTTTGCTTAATCAACAGTTAAATTCTCCTCCAAGCAAGACAACTATAGAAAATCAAATGAAGAACGATTGAAATCGTTCTATTTTATCAGTGTGGGTTCAGCAGTGTAACGGAATATTTACCTCAATTTACTTGTAGTTGTTTCAAGAAATTGCTTCCTTAATCTTGCTAACACTAAACAGTCTCTTGTTTGGCTGGCATGGCTGACAAATATATATTAAGGGTTGGATTCAATGATATCACTTTTTTTTTTTAAATATAAATTATTGGTTATTAGATCAACCACTTTTGGGATTGAATTTAACATGTATAATTAAGATACCTCGGAATGACAATTGTTATAATCAATCTCAACCTTTGAAAGTTGATTGATTTAACTGGTCATAATTTGTGGATAAATGTGTGTTAAAAACGGTGGAACAATTGTGGAATATGATGTCTCTGGTGGCTTGTGAGCTAATTCCTAGGAAGTCTCATCACTCCGGATTTGCTCTCGAGTAGATTAATTTGTGATTGATTATGTGGTTTCTGGTTATTGTCATTAATTAAAAGTCACTTGTTTATATGTCTAATTTGCCTGCAACAAGATGACAAAAAAGAATAAAAGTAGAAGCTATATGTTGAGAACATGCTCTTTACAATGAAGAAGAATCCATCTCTCTGTTAAGAGAATCATTTACTTATTTAGAATATTTCATATAAAGAAGATATATGGTTTACTATTTGAGAATATTTCTACATATATAAAGAATTGTTTACTAGTTGAGAATATTTTTACATAAAGACTAATTGAGAATTGTTTATTATAATTAGTAATTATAATATGTAAATATTTAATTGTCACAGATGGAAGAAAATTAATAATTAGTAATTACAGATTTATTCTTTATTTCTTATTATGCTTTGGAGATCAAATCTTTTGAAAGTTTTTTTTGATGCATCATTTTTTAATTTCATTTTTTTTTTAACCGAATGAATGTTAAGGGGTCTTATCTTAGATCTCAAGGTAACCAAATTACAGACCTCTTTTCGACAATCATTAATTTATGTGTATAATTATACCTAAATTAAAATCAATGTATTCTAAACAAAAACCACTTCATACAATATAACTCAAATATCTGATTCAAACAATGGTGTATATACTCAAGAATATTCCTTATAATTGTTCAAGAAACACGACTACTCAAGCACAAGAATAAATTCTCTTTTGTGAAAGAAAAATTAAATTCTAGTCCTTAATCCGATCTTATAATATACAACTTTTAACAAATTGTTTATAAACCCAAACCAATAGAATAAATTATATTTTAGATTGATCAAATTGATCCGTGTAGCTAGACAGAATAAGTAAAATTTTGTTTTTCCACTTTGGTGCAATAAAGTTGTGAAATAATATTTTTGTCGCATGTGGATTATTAACTACCATATTTGAGGTAACTACCATTTTTATAAACTTGGTACAGCCACCATGCTTATTATAATGTAAGAGTAACAAACAATTAATCTACTCAACAATAAATCATATTGAAGAAAATTGCTGATCCAGATTGATATCCACCTACGTGATTTCCATAAATTATCTCCTGTGTCCTCCATTTCCATTCATGCAAATATATATCTTGATTCATTAGCCACACTCAAAAGATGGCCAAGTTGATAGCTTCCTCTTCTTCTATTCTCCTCATTTTCATAATTATCATCTTCCTACAAACATCATATGCAGCATACAATGTCATCAGTTATGGTGCGAAACCAGACGGCCAGACTAACTCGACGGAGCCGTTTCTGAAGGCATGGTCACTGGCCTGCGAGTCGGCCAAACCAGCCACAATTTACGTCCCTCAAGGGAGTTTCTTGATAGGGGCTGTGGTCTTTGAGGGTCCATGTAGGAGCATAATAGTGTTCAGGATTGATGGAACCCTAGTGGCTCCATCAAATTACTGGGACCTTGGCAATTCTGGGTACTGGATATTGTTCAGAAATGTGGCTAGGATTTTACTCTTTGGTGGGACTATTGATGCAAGAGGAGCTAGCTTTTGGGAGTGCCGCCGTGCCGGAAAAAATTGCCCTGTTGGTGCAAGGGTAAGTTAATTACATTACTGCATGCAATATTGCGTTTTAAGTACTTCTACACGTACCTGCAATGTTGCAAGTGGTTAATGTGAAGATTTAGATAATTAACTACAGCATTACAACGATTAATTAATTAATCTTGTACTTCCTTTGCAGTCGCTATCATTTAGTAGCTCAAGAAACTTTGTGGTGAGTGGCTTAACATCAATAAACAGCCAATCACTTCATGTTACCATCAACAATTGCACCGATCTCACGATTCGAAACATGACGATTATCGCTCCCGCCGATAGCCCCAATACAGATGGCATTAACATACAATCATCTACGAGAGTTAAAATTATAAGAAGCACCATTATGACAGGAGACGATTGTATAGCAATCGGTCAAGGCACCAAGCAT
>JANKKB010027438.1:0-10831 GCA_026225775.1 Bursera palmeri | reverse complement strand
ATACGATACTTGGACTCACTGAGGACTATATTATTTAAGACTACCTACACTTGGGTAACACTTTCTAAGATGTAGCAGTTGCGAACTAGTGGAAGATTATTTTATCGTAGCTCCAGGTTGCAAACTAGGAAGACTATTTTTCATGATTGAGTATACACAAAAGAGATTTTATTGTAACGATTACAAGTAATAGGTAGAGTGATTCTCATATAGTGAATTCTTTTTCTTCTCTGCCCATGATTTTTTCCTATTGTTGGGTTTTTTACGTAAATTAGTGCTTGTTGCTTGTAGTATTTCATCTAGTTCTTTGTTTGTTATTGTGTTAAAATCCTTACAAATTAGTATTACAATTTTGTCCCGTCATGGCGTTGTTTATCATTGTGACCACTATTCACCACTATTCATCGATTATTGTTCATGGTACTATTCATTGACTGGATTACTGTTTATGGTACTGTTTACCAAAAGTATTACTGTTTACAAATTGATCATTGCAATGACATCAATAAAATATGAAATTCCGATTCTGGATCGTAACACTAGATTTTCTATTATGGCAAGTCAAGATGCGTGTTGTTCTTGCTCAGATGGATTTGGATGCAATCATCATTGTCCAATGAATACAAATTGCCTTTGTGGAAGAGATAAAGAGTTTGTGGTAGAATTCATATCAAGGTGGAGTTTTTTTAGAGTGTGATCTGAATCTTACTTCTTAGAGAAATCCTTTTATGATTAGGTTTATGATTTGCTCTTATTTAGGATTCTATTTTTTTAATTGTGGTTGACTTCTATTATACTAGTTGACTCCTATAATAAATAGGATTGATAAAAGGAATCGAAAAATAGAATTATTGTATCAATAGGAATCCTGCTCCTATTAGACTCCTATTAAGCATAAAAGATCTCTATATACAACTATAAATATAGGGATTGAGAATCAATTCTAATCATGATGAGATGATATGAAAAAGGGGAAGCAAGACATAAGGGGTAAATACCCTTAATATTTTAGGAGTAGAGATTTGGTTCAACAACAACAAAATATGTTGTTCTATTATATTAGGCATCGGTAGAATACCTTCAAGCTGAATGATAATAGACCTTCATACGCTAATATGTTTGGTATTGGGTTGGCATTAGGTATAGCACTTGTTCGGTGTGTTATTTTTTATACTCTTACATACTTATGATCTACTAGATTTATCTTTTCATTCGTGGACGCAGACAATTGAAGCCGAACAACTAGGCTGTGTTGTTAGAATTTTATCAATCTTGAAATTACTTGTTTCCACATAATTCTTTTACAAGTGGTATTAGAGTTTGTCTATTTTTTTCATAAGTGGTATCACAGCCTAGTTGAGTTTTAGCATTCGCGTCTTTTATTTCTCACGGTAACCTTAATATTTGCAGTAGTATTATAAATTGCATTTTAATTATTTGAACAGAAAGTGACGTACTAGATGAAATCCATGTCAACTAAAATTCCCATTCAACACATACGACAGCAGAGTTATCGTATAACATGCATGCATATAGCTAACAACGAAAAGATTATTATATTTTAGATTTATTCTAATTTTAAATTCATGTAAGTCAAGTCTATAAAAGTGGCACAATTATAGTTGTAAGTAACCGTTAAAAAATTAATTAATTGTTGAAAAATTATAATATATATTAAAAATTAGAAATTATAAAATTAATTAATGTACCGTCACTTGTTCATTTCGTCAATGCCGGGAACAGTCACTTGCTCACTTGGTCAATGCAGGCGGGGAGCTGGGATGCAGATAAATTTCCCTGTGATCACTTGTTCATTTCGTCAATGCCGGGAGCTTGCATACATGTATAAAGATAACTTATAAATGTATTCAGGTATAAAATATTATAGATTCCTCTATGGTCAATTGTTCCTTTGATTTAAAATAAGTTTGTATTCCTTGAATGTATTCTGTTTAACAGATTTCTCTATCGTAAATTAATGTTAATGACGGGAGCTTGAATACAACAACTTTGCCAATATCTTTGACTTTGTTCTGTGAAATCCATGTCAAATAAAATTCTCATTCAACACACACGACAGCAGAGTTATCGTATGAAATGCATGCATATAGCTAACAACGAATTAATCAAAGCTAAAAAATTTTATGTCAATAGTAGCTACCATTAAATTTGAAGATTTCTGAACAAATCAAGTCACCATCGAAGTACCATACAAGGTAAAGTAGCCATTCAACAAACGCAGTTTCATTTCCTCAACTTGCATTAATCTGTCAATTGTTTAAATATTATTAACTAATTAGGTGATGATATTAAGAAAGAAACTTGATCAGTTGCAGTGAGATTTGAAATCAAGACTAAAAATTAAAGTCAAGCCACCACCGATTTATGAGATAAATTAAAGTGGCCATTCAACAACGCAGATTAAAAAAAAAAACACATACGATGCTTTGTTTAAGAAACATTTGTATTAAAATAAAAACTTAAAAATAAATTTTCATGTTAAGATGATTTGTTTGAGAATCAGTCTTCGACCAAAAAATCAAACATGTAAAAATATCTAAATCACTGTTTCATTAATCAAATTCAGACTTTAGATCTAAAAACAAATAACTTTTAGAATCTTTATTATGTGTGTGGTTAGGGTGTTCTAAAAAATAATTTTGTTTTAAAAACAATTTCAACTGTACATAGTTCTACAATAATTATGACATAGAAAATTTTAAAAAAAATATATTATTTTTGAAATGATTTTATCGTTATTTTTAAATTTTTATTGATCTCAAAAGCTTTCTATAAATAGGCTCTATCCGACGAGCGTTTCATAAGCACAAGCTGTATCATTTCCTCTCCTCAATGGCGCTACGAACTTTTGCAGCAGCAAACTCCCAGCAATACAACACATTTTCATTGTCGAGATGTCCCCTCAAAATATCGGGTCGTCGCCTAGCTTCCGGCTTCAGATTAGTTAATATATCCAGGCAAACATGTTTAGCAGCTAAAACCAACAATTACCAAGAATCTTATCGTCCATTGGCAAACTTTCCCGCTACATTATGGAAAGACACCAACATATTTACTTCTAATCCCTTACCTAACTCGGTAAACTTAACTACATCTTTAATTTTTTCGTATCTCAAACAGTCCATGTCTAGAATATATTTGTGGATTACTCTTACCGTTCATATTCTTCTTGTTTACAACGTTTCAAATTGACTTACTGTAATTCTTTCTTTATTTCAGGAAATGGAATCACATGATCGACTCTTAGAAGAGCTGAAACAGACGGTTGAAGAAATGCTACTTGCTTCAACGGATGATCCGGCAGAGAAAGTTAGCTTGATCAACTCAATTTGTCGTCTTGGTGTGTCATATCATTTTGAGACTGAGATTGAAGAGCAACTAAATCAGATTTTCAAAGCACAACCAAACTTTGCTGATGATAATGATTATGATCTATATACTGTTGCTCTTCTATTTCGAGTTTTCAGGCAACATGGTTACAAGATTTCTTGCGGTAAGTACCTATATACCTACAAGTATATGTGGTTAAGATAACCTTATAATTATAATATGCGCTTGACTTGTTCAAAAGATTAACTACAATTGCGAAGCTTTCATAGAATTATCATACTATCAAACATCTTCATCGTGGCAACTAATGAAGTGCATTTTCAATCAGGTGTTTTTAACAAATTTAAGAACAATGAAGGTATGTTCAAGGAAAGTTTAATCAACGACGTAAGGGGAATGTTGAGTTTATATGAAGCTACCCACCTGAGAACACATGGAGAAGATATTCTTGAGGAGGCCCTTGATTTCACAACGGTTCGTCTGAAGTCCTTGGCTGCCAAATCAAGTCCTCATTTAGCAAAACATATCATCAACGCCCTTGAGCTTCCCTTTCACAAAGGTATTCCGAGACTCGAGGCCCGAAAATACATCTCTTTCTACGAAGAAGACCACCAATGTAGAAATGAAACTCTACTCAAGTTTGCAAAACTGGATTTCAATCGTGTTCAATCACTGCACCAACAAGAGCTAAGCCATTGCATGAGGTAAATGTTGAACCAACATTTAGCAGCTACCATATTTTAGAGAAAAAACTCTTAGGTGGAACATGTTGGGATTATGGTTCGTTTTTTAATTCAAATTGACTTCCATAAGAAGTAGGAAAAGTAGAAGGAATATAAAAATAGAGTTCTATAATAAATAAAAGTCCTACTCCTATTAAGAATAAAAAATCTCCACATTGACCTATAAATATAAAGGTTGAGAATCAGTTATAATAATAGAGAGTAACTAGAAATAAGGGATAAACACCCTTATAAGAATATAGGAAGAGAAATGAAAAGACGTAGAAACAACATTGGGATTGAGCAAGTGAAATGGAAAATAGTTTCAAGACTCTATATTAGGTATCGGATAGAACTAGGTTTAGTGTATGATGTCTTATACTCTTGTATATTTATGATTTACTATATTTATCTTTTCATCCATAGATATAGGCAATTGATGCAGAACCATATTAAATATTGTATCTTTTTGTGTAATGTGATTTATTTTTTACTAATTACCAATCTTGATATTTAATATGTTTTCGCATAATTTCTTATAGAACAAGTGTACATATAACATCAACTATGTATGTCCATCTACTCTAATTTTATAGTGTATTGATTTATTTTCATTACTAGAATTAGAAACAAAACAAAAAAAAAATCCATAAACATACAATAATATAAATGTTTCCCAAGTTTTTCTTTTATGTTTCAGGGAGCTGGTAGAGAATATAACTGATCAATCATTGACTCGCCATTTTTATTGCAGTTGGTGGAAAGAGAACGATTTTTCGTCCAAGTTTCCTTACTGTAGAGACAGAATTGTCGAGTTGTACTTTTGGGCTGTTGCACAACATTTCGAACCTTGTTACTCCTGTGCTCGGTTAACACATACAAAACTTTGCATGATTCTTACCATTGTTGATGATACATATGATGCATACGGAACACTTGAAGAGCTCGAACGATTTGCAGATGCAGTACAAAGGTTTGTATAGTAACAACTTGTGCTATGTATAATATTTATACTGTAGTGGCTAAAAGTTTTCTAATTAATGATTTAACTTCTTTGAAAACTTAGAACAAAAATATTAAAATATATATGCCTAAGAACTTCGACTACATATGCATGTAAACATATTCACTAGAAATTCCTTCCAAAAATAAAATGAAATAGAATTTTTTAAAATACAAACTAGCTAATTGAAATTTCTTTCATATAATCCAATAAAAAAATATTGTTCTTTTTACACTGAATCCCCTCAAAAAGATATTTCTACCTCTTGCTAATCTATTTGTAATGGGTAAATAAAAGAAACAACAGTTTGTACCAAGCTTTCTAATTTTCAGGTATCAGATGCGCAATTAAAATCTTTACTTCCAGGTGGGAGCCTAATGCAGATAGTGAGTTGCCGGATTATATGAAAGTTCTCTACAGAGCTATTTTGAATCTTTTTGATGAACTAAATGACGATGTGAGCAAGGAAGGAAGATCTTATAGTGTCACTTATGCAAAGGATTTTGTAAGACAATACAACGGTTAATAGCTTTTACTTTTTTCATGCATATATTATTCAACTATTTAAAGGTTTTTTTTTTTTTTTTTTAATTAGATGAAAGAGTTTGTCAGAGCCAATCTTGTTGAGTCTCGATGGTTCCGTGAAAGTGCTGTCCCTCCATTTGAAGAGCGTTTAAGCATTGCATTGACTACAATTAGTTGTCCTTTGGGTCTAGCAACGTCGTTTATAGGAATGGGAGAGAAGGCAGGGATTGATGCATTTGAGTGGCTGCAAAATATGCCAAAAATAATTAAAACTACTTATGCAATGGGGCGCCTCAGATGCGATATCGTGCAACACCAGGTATAATTACTAGCTAATTTCAAAGTTCATTTTAGATTAATTATCTATTGCAAATTTTCACATACATCTGTACGTAGTTTGAGGAAGAGAGAGGACATGTTGTGTCCACCGTAGAATGCTACATGAAAGAACAAGGCGTCTCGAGAGAGGAAACTATTAAAGAGTTCCACAACATGGTTGCTAATGCATGGAAGGATATAAACGAAGAGTTCATGAAGCCATCAGTTGTCTCAAAACAGCTACTACTTGTGGTCGTCAATATTGCACGTGCCGTAGAAGTCTTCTACGCGTACACTGATGGATATACATTTCCAGAGACATTGAAAGATTATACCAAAATGCTTTTTGTGGATCAAATACCAATCTAGGAACGGATAAATTCAGTTCTTTAATTTGGTTATCTATGTAATTACCCTAAAAATAAATAAGGAGGGTGTTGAAGTTTTAGCAGAATAATTGTTGAAGTCCTATTATATGGGAAGTTGGTGTGTTTTACCAAGGGTTAGTTGTTGCTTAGTTTCTGCGGAGTTTGTTTCGATTACTTTGTATTTAAGTTGTTGATCTCATCAGTAAGCATCACTTGATTCAGAACAATTCTTCTCTTCTCAAACTTTCTGTTTAAACTTAGTTTCTTACGAAGGGTAGATTTGTCATATGATTTCCTCTTTATCCTGTATATTGTACAAAAGTCCATTGAAAAATAAAAAATTAATCGAAATATAAAAATGGATGAACTCCGGCTTTCTTTTTGGCTTTTCCTCTTCTTCTTGATCTCATTTCTTGCTTCATTCCTTCCAATTTCAAATCTGGTTGCTTGGTCATGTAAGGTGGTTGAGTTGGTAGTTTGTTTTATATAGGGTAACTATTAAATAACCCCTTTATATTTGGTCAAACGTTAAGCGACTCTCAAGCTTTCTAGGAACCTGCACGAAACCCCCAGACGTTAGTCTCCGTTCTATCAAGCTATCATAGGTTAAGTGTATCAAAGTAACTTTAGTATGAAGATTATCTAGGTGTAAAATAGTAACTTTAGCATTCCGAGACAAAAGATGATAGTTTAAAAGCACGGAAAATCCTAATAAGTTTCTGAAAAGTCTGGGGGACGCTTGGTGGTTAGCAAATATAGGGATTTTTGGAAAATAGCGAAAGGGGAGGGGATCTAATGAAAACCAACCACGTTCAAATTTTCTTTTATTTGTCTAACTAACCCACCCCCTTGGACCAAAATATCCCTACCTATATTAACCCACTCTCCTTCAACAGTTGTGGGAAAACAGATTAGATAGTTGTTCCATTTTGGACTAACGGTCCTGGCCCATTATGGGTTAATGGTCCAAGCTTATTAGTCCGTAACTGGCCAATTGTTTAGTTTGTCATCCTATACGGTTTGAGAGGCTTAGACTGTTGGTCTATTACTGGTTAACATCTTGGACCAAAAGATCGTATCAATTAGAAGATCGAAAAAACTGAAGTGACAAGTTATTTCAAGCAATATAGAAAGCAATTCTAGAGAAACCACGTGTCCCCACATTGCAAGAAAGCATTTTAGACCACATGGCAGGCGTCATATTTTAGACCAAAAGATCACTGTAATTATTTTTCCTTCTGTTTTTTCTCTGGGAATTTACTCTGACCCCCAATTAGATTTCAAGAAAACACTTAACCCCATACTTTTTTTAAATTAACACTTATCATCCAAAAAATTATCACTGTTTTCTCAAAACTAACACTTACCCCTCAAATATTTGGGGGGTAAGTGTTAGTTTTTTTGGGGTATTTAAGGAATAAATGTTAGTTTAATAAAAGTGTGGGACTAAGTATTTTCTTCAAATTTAATTGGGAGCTTATTGCATTTCCCCCTTTTTCTCTTATTGGCTCTGCTGAGGTGGGATAGGAGAAGACCTACCCCATATAACAGAGATTGATTATGATTTAATATATGATACGTGAAAATTACATGAATATGACGGATCGGACCATCCTGAATAAAAATGTTTCCAACGTTGTAGCAATACAAAGATCAAACAAATCACATTAACAAAGATGCTACTTATTTTGTTTCAGGGTATAAAACACAAATTGTAGAGTTTGGCAAAAGGAAAGCATTTTATCAGACTAACAATTACAAATGCATGCAATTTTAGCTCAAAAGATAAAGTACACCGCCATTACCCATGAAAAATATAAAACATAAAATAAGCATAATTTAGAGAATTCGAGTGAATTGAATTCATTGATTCAAGTGCAAGTACACAGTGAATACCTTCACGAACCATGGGTTGAGTCTGCCTGCACTTAATTAATGCATTACTCTGCCTGTAGGATGTTGGTTCTGTCAAATGTATGACTAGCTTAATTAATATTTTGTTCTGCCTGTTCGATACTTGTTTCTCGAAGTTATGACCAATTTAATTAATATGTTACTCTATTTGTGTGATATCGGTCCAGTTAGGTCTATGACTGGATTAATTAATAGTTACTTTACCGATGTGATTTCTTCACAGGGTATATTACCGGCTAGTTCTCCCGAGTACTTAATTACTATATATATATATATATATATAGGGGCAGGATCAAGAGACACAAATTTTGACACAAATTTATACACAAATTAATTACCATTAGATTAGAGTAAAATCAATGGTTCAGATCTTTTCTCATGTAATCTCTCTCCTCTCATTTAACTCCTCTCTTAATTACCTAACGGAAAACTCTAACGGAAGGAAAAACAAATTTACATAGGCAGAAAACAAGGTGGCTGGCGGCTGGAAAACAAAAAAAGAAAAGTATATATATTTTAAACATAGGCTCTTACACTCATCTTAAAGTCTTGCAGATGCAAGCCAATTTTTATGAAAAATAAACATAGCAGCGATTTAAGTATTGGATTCTTATAAAGATGTAAATCTTTCGTAGTTGTCTCCAATAACCTCCATATGGTGAAAAGCCATAAGTTACGACACTTGCTGATGGAGAATGAGGCCCTTGACGCAATGACGGCATCATGTGTTTTCATGACTTCTTTGGCAAATTCTGAGGAACAGACAAAAATGCAGGAAGTTTGTCCAAGTTGGGGTGCATAAAGGATCCGTACTTCTTGGCTAAATCTCTTAGTCTACGATGGGTTACAGAGCCAACCAGCTGATGCAAATTTCCACTGAGATGTAATTTGCATGGCGCTGCAGGTAGATTTGATTTCTTGCTCAATTTGAGCAGCATGAAGTCATTTGATATTGTATCAATAGTTGAAAATTTATCAAAAGAAGTAATTTATTAATTAAAAATCATTGGATGCAGGCTCAAAATGATTTTATAGTGAAATCATACGGTCTTCGATCAACAGTGCACAATTCATAAAGGGTCACGTTTGTCCTAAGGCACACGTTATCACTAGGGCTAGCTGGACATTTTTACCTGGTCCAACCAATCAGATTTTTGGCTGGTTAGCAAATCTGAAAACCTGAATTTGGGTTACGAAAAGCAAACTCTTCGGGTTTCGGGTCAATGTCGGGTTTTGATGTGAAAACCCGAAACCCTACGTGGAAGATTTTTGAAAAAAACTTAAACTAGGTAAGAGCTGGTGGGATTTAAACCCTTTCTGCAATCTTACCACTAGGCTATAATTCATTTATGTATATTATGTAAAAGTTTTTTATTTATTGTATAATATTAATTTAACTAAATCCAGCTCGAATCCAATTCAAACCCGACCCAAACCGACAAGTCAACTGGGTTTGACTGACCCGACAACACCACTTGAACTCGACCAAACCCAACTTGTCAGGTTCACTTTTACCCCAACCCGACTTCAGGTCCATTTTCTTTGACCTGTTGAGTTTTGAGTTTGGGTCGAGTTGAGCCAAACCCAACTCATCAAGTTCACTTTTATCCCAACCTGACTTTGGGTCCATTTTCTCTGACCTATGGGGTTTCTAGTTTAGGTTGGATTGAGCCAAACCCGACCCCTTCCCAACCCTAGTTATTGCTATCTAAGTAAACCCAATGACTTCAATTTTTGTTAGTTAATGTTAGTGAATACCAAAAATAAATTCAAAAACTACAAGCAAATATCATATTAGAGATGTAAGGATAACATTCGTTCTAAAAAATGGAATGCACGGAAGGACAAAAGAGGTAGTATAAAAATTAAGGTAAAATAAAGGGGGTTTATTAATATTTGACATTCTTTGTAACAGTTTAGCTTCATGTTAAAAAAAAAAATAGAAATGAAGATGTCGAAGAAAGATCATAAAAGCTATCACTTAAGTCCAATAAGATTCGCTGGCTCTCACAGGAGTCCATGTGACAACGTGACCCTGTTGATATTCATTTTTTAATTTAATATCAAATATTGCTATTGTGAATTAATTTTGGATTCATGGCTAGTGTTGCTTGGAGGAGAGAGATCAAAGGGGAAATGAAATAGTGTTAGGAATACGTTGAAGAAGAAGAAGAAGGGTAAAACTGGTATTCCATTAATTAAAATAAATAAATTTTTAAGGATAGTTTAACAGGAGTTAAGTTGGGGGGTCCAATGTTAGTTTTAGTAAAACTGATATTGGTGTTGTCAATATATTTGATGGGGAGCTGAGGCAATATCCCTCTGAGCCTACTGTAAATAGTTTTAGTATTTTAATCACAGCGTTACAGGCCATTTAAAAGTGCAAAGTAATATCTTTTCACTAGAAAGTTAGAGCTATGGATTAGAAGTGAAGACGTTCGTCAGTCGTCGTTTCTCTCCATATTGGAGGATAAGCATCTTGGTTGGTCTAAGCTGCTAAACATGATGGGATATGGCAATGATTTTTTTTTTTAACCGAGTTAAAGCTGGAAGAAGCTAGCTACGTGATGACCCATGTGTATATATATATATATATATATATATATATATATATATATATATATATATAT
>JANKKB010027437.1:0-10828 GCA_026225775.1 Bursera palmeri | reverse complement strand
AGGATTTTATTAGACTTCAGAGAATAAAGGAAAGAGATACAAAAATGGGATACAGAAAGAATGGGATACAAAAATGAGAAGAGAAGCTCTCTATTTATAGGAGAGCTTCTCCGCGTTATTTAAATAACACTGGGGTCTACGCGTTTTAATTTTTCACGCGTTCCGCCGAAAGCCACCGAAAATTTTTTTTTTTTTCTTTTCTTCTTTTCTTCCTTTCTTTCCACCGAAAGACTCTTTGGCTTTTTCTTCTTTTCTTTTTCCTTGTCCCCTCCTTTTGCCACAAAAGTCAACATTATCTCCTTTAAAGCCTGTATAGTATAGTACCTTCCGCTTGAGTTGAGTCCTGGTAATAGTTTGCTTATTTTGATTATGATGAAATGAGAGCATGGTGTTCTGCAAGTTGCAACACCATTGATGAGATCATAACAACACTGTTCATGAATCACCTTTTAAACCAACCAATTTTTAGTTTCCCACTCACCTTTCCATTTAATGCATGTCATAACTAATTTGAAAATCTGCATCAGAATTTAATTTACTGTAATTGGGTTCTTATTTCCCACTCACCTTTCCTAGAGAGTAGTGTTTGCATCTTTAACTCATTCTTTAGATGATTTGACTTCTTCATTAAGTAGGAAAAATAGAAAAATAATGTCTTAGATTTATAAAATGATCAAGATTTTTATTCCTATTAGTAATATAAAATCTCTACTTGTAACTGTAAATATAGAGATGTAGAATCAAATTTAATTTATCGGAGAGGGTTAGATAATAAAGGGTTATAGAAAAGTAATTCGCTATAGAGAAAAAAAAACAGGTATCTATAAGGATAAAATAAGAGTGAGTTGTTTAAATAATAGAGGTATTAAATTGAATATCGATATACGTGTTATGATATCCTTTTATTATTTTTATATTAATTAATGGATTTCTCTCTCATTTAAGAATATAGGTAAATTTTATCAAACCACATAAATATAGTGTCTTTTTTGTGTTGTGATTTACTTTGTATGTTTTAAATCTTGATGTCTTAAACATACTTCACGCAAATTTTTCCAACTAGTAGTAATGAAGTAAAATAATTCATGTACCTCATGCATGTAATTAGTTTAAAGCTCAGTTAAGTTGCAGAGAAATAAGTTAATTTTCATGGCTTATATATATATATATACACCCCGCTTAGAGAACTATGATCTTTGGCTTTGATCATCTTGAAACATTAATAAGACTTCTGTGACCCTTTCAAGGTAAAGCTTACAATTATAGACCGTAAGCAGGATAGGTCTTATTCAATTTAAACCAGTGTAAACAGTACCTACTTATTTTTAGGAGAAGAGAGCAAGCTGAAAGCGGCAGTGATTAACAATTTCAGATAGTAATTATACTGATTGAACTAGTTCTTTCTTTGTTGTATTCCAGCAATGTTATAAGACTGATGTTTAATGGTATAAGAATAATGACTTCATTTTTACCTTCTGCGAACCAAAATCTCTGTCATACCTGCCAAGAGGTTCTCCAATCCCAGAACTTTAAAGCATCTACTCCAGTTTGGGTAATACAGGAGATTACTATAATTTAGTTTTGTTTTCAAAACCAAAAAACATTAATAATTTCATACAAGCAAGCAAAGGGATAATAATTGTACTCTATACCGCATTATATAGACAAAAGGAAATAAAATGAAACATAATGAAACCATCACAACTAATAACAAAATAAGGTGATATGTAATGACTCATTTCTACCTGGTATGATTGATAATGTTTATTTTTAATTTGACTCATACCATAAAATAGTCTGACTTTAATACCAATTCAATGATTTGCTCTTATATAATATGATATTGTCTATATACTTTTAATTAATCTGCACAGTTTATTACTTTGATAATCACCGAAAAGGTTTTAGGTGTATTTGGTTTTATGTATTTCAGGATATGTAAACCGACCTTTTTTTTTATAATAATTTTTCTGTATATTCATTCCTTGAAAAACTAAAAAAAAAAAAGATCAATGATGTTAATTGGAAAATTTCATTTCCTTGGTGCATCTCTACTATATTTTTATTATTAATCTTTTTCCCAAATTTATTTCAACAATTAGATTTTTTAAGTTCTTGCAAGGGTAATTAAAACATAATTGTTTTTCGCAATTGTTTATAGTCTTGGATCTAATAGTGAACAATGCATTAGTTTACTTGTTTCAAACACGTAAGGTTCAAGTATGCGCTTCATATCGCCTGTAAACATGGAAATGTTAACTGTTGGTTGATGTAAAAGGCAGTCAAGTAAAAGACTACACTTGTCTGCTGGCTGCTTCAAAGCAGAATTATTTCTTCTCCGCATAGTATTTGTGCACGTTTCTGAGATATACAGGTCCATTTGCCTTATTTGGTTCTCTGGGACAAGATAGTTGACTTAGTTTTACATCAAGAATCTGTTGATAGATAATGATGCTACTACTCCAAGTGCATTGATCGATGTCCAATGAAAATTACTCTTAGTGTTTTCAATACACAAAATAGCAAAAGCCGAGTGGATACATGAAAGGCAATTTATGAGACGATTCTTTGCCGTGATAGGATATAGTCGTCACAAAAGAGAATCTAATTATAACAGATCCAGTAATTGCTATTGCTATTTCTTTTCGATTCCATATTTTAGCAGTCTTTTGAAAGCAACAAGGGTAGCTAGTCACAATTGAGAAGAACGAAGTCGTTTTGATCAAGTATTGATTAGTAAATTTTCTTCCACAGGATGGGATAGAAAATAATTGATATGATTCTCTATGCTAGAGTTAATTAATGTTGCCCCAACCATATAAAATTTTTATAGAGAAGTTCTGGTCCTACAGCCTTTGCTTTCAATATCCTCATTATTTATATATTCATGTAAAATGACCTTTCAAATGTAGTAGAAGACTAATTTTTAGTTGTGTGGAAAGGACTACTGTTCCTTCAATATTCCAATAAACCCACTAACCCACTCTATTTCCCCACCAATATCCCTCAAAAGGGTAAAAGAAAAATAATTAATAATGAACAACTCCATGATGATTTCTAGTAGTAAACGCTGTCTTACAACTTGAATTCTCAAGTGCAAGATGATGATCATGTCATGGAAGCGCATTGATCACGTCAAATTACATGGCACTTATTTGTTATCCAACAAGCTACATTAAAAGAAACGTATTGTTTCACCTCATCTGTAAGATGCCTATGGCCACAGGCGAACCCAGAAATAAAACTTAGAGGGGTCAAAAGTTAAAGCAACAATTAACATAAATATAAATAAAAACTAAATACAAATATTTATATTAATAAAATTTTCATTAACTAATACATTTATAATTGTTTTCAATGAGATTTCAACTTTTAAAAATATTGTATAATGACTTCATTATCAATACTATCAAAAACATTATTCTCTATATACACAATTAAACTATTATTCAATCATTTAATCACTCATTCTATTTCACAAATGATTATTTACAACATTCATTTTTAAAAATACTCTCTCTACATTAACAGTGGTAACTGGTAAAATCAATGTTAATTTTATCAACAGATAAACTAATAAAAACACTCTATCCTTCTTAATTTTAACCATCACTCTTACAAGATCTCAAATCCCATTTAATTTCATAAATTTGATATTAAAGGGTACACCCAAAATATAAATGATAAATTGAGAATCAAATGCCATAAGTTCTAAGTTAGAAAAATCTTTTAGATAAAGTTCAACAAGGCACATCAATTTTTTCTTATCAAAAGTAACAAAATTTTTATTTGGACATAAGTATACCAAAAAATTAAGTAATTCAGTGTTTACCTCATGAAACAATTATTCAACTCTTGAAACTGGATACCTAAAACATTATAAAATACTTTAGTGAGATAATGATGCATGTGATAACGAGTTAACACTAATTGAAGTAAACTAAATCAAATCCTCAAAATATACATATACAGACTAACAAGTGTTTATTACACTTAATCTCAATGTTATCTATTATAATTCAATTAATCAAAAAAGATAAGATTCTACATGATTTGAATGGTATACATTAAACTATTAATAAAAATGTAAGGGAATTGTCTTTTAAATGAAATATTATTATATAAATTGAGGTTCTATAATTCTGGATAGTTTAAGATTTTCTATTTCTTAAGGGTTTTGCCTGAAAAATCCTGTAACAAGTCCTGCATTTTGTTATGTAGTTCTAGATAGTAAAATCAAGTGGGGTCACTTGACGCCATGTGACCCCACCTAGGTCCGCCCCTGCCTATGGCAGTCTCTTCACAATTGAGATTTCAACATTATGCATCCTTGAGATACATATGTATCTGTATAATCTCGAAAGGAATTTATGGTTTTTCTGTTTCCCGATAAAAAATAATTTACATAAAGAATTAAGATATAATTTGAACATAATCTCACTTAAAACATTTCTTATTAAATTATAAACAAAATTTGGTTTCGTAAATAATATCCACTAAAAGCTTTTGTCGTATTATTTTTTATTTATTTATTTTTGCAAATAATTGTATATCTGAATTGCATATCAAACCTTGACAACCCTAGCTTGATATGATCTCAGCATTTCAGTGCCCACACTGTATATGGTAGTTCAAGTCGTTGATGGGATTTCACTGTATAGTATATCAATAATGGAGTTACTGAGGAACGAATTCTTTATAAATAAATCTCTCTAATGACGTCAGTACATTAATTCTCACATCAAATAATTGGTCGAACATTCCAAATCTCATCATGAGCAAATAAAAGTAAAGCTTGATTGAACCTATTTCTAGGCCATTTCGTCAAAACCCTCAATAAGGCATAGCGCAAACTTCTTAGTTAAAAGCTTGTAGATTAGCGTCTTTGATAGACCCATCAAAATTAAAGAAGGGGCCAGGCAAAGACTCTGTAATTAAACCAACCATTTTTATTTCTTCTTTTTCTCGCTAAATTTAGTGGTTGTCTCTATCGGTGTTTTAATAAAAGCCTCCACTTATATATACAGATGAGTGGTTTTGGCTTTTCCTTATTAGTCCTAATATATAATGCATTTCAATGGTTTCCCACTCCAAGGTGAGACACCTAATTATCTCTCTTTCCCGTACCCTAAGTGGTTCCAGCTTTTGAAGATGAAAATTTCTGAGTTTTGATGATATATCACCGGTAACGTAACATACGCATGGAATAATATGCAGAACGAAGAACAACTTCATATAATATATATATATAGGTCATCATTTTAATTAATTAGTAATTATTAATTTCATTGCCTCTATATTTAAATATTAAATTCACATTTATTAACATAAATTTTTAAATAAAGTAACAATTAATATAGTATCAAAGTCATTTGACTTAGCGGTTAACTAGGTTAGTGTCAAGTGTCAACCTGCAAGGCCAAAACTATTTCCCAATTCATCACACAATTCATTGTAAGATGAAGACAAGAAATCTAAAAGTGGCAGGCTGGTAACCAAGCAGACTTGAGTGTTGCTTGGACTGGATGTGTTTCCACGATGCTTGGACAAGAATCGACAATGTACAACCTGGCTCTCAAGTGCAGGGAATGTATGCTTCTTCAGACGCCAAGGAGGACTTTACTGGAGGAATATCAGACGTCTTTGTCAATGGAAAAGTAGATAAATATATGACCCTCCTTTTGTTTTGTCAATAGTTTTTAAGCACTCAAAATGGGAAATGTACATTGCTTCTACTTTAATTTAATACAACAACGAGTTAATAGTCAACCTATGCCTCCTCTGACTATCACAGGTCTTGTCCAGTGTATTACTTGGTAACTTTAGTTAAGGAATCTCATGGCTCGTCCGTCCTTTTTCATCGTTCTTTCTGAAATTTTTCTTTTTCCTCTACTTTTTTTTGTACTTTGTTGGACGACAAACATATTTCTTTGCTGCTAGGAAGTCCAATAATTAAGTTGTTAAATATTGCTAGCTACAGGTAGATACTTAAAGAGGCAAGCAAGATTTAAAATGCCATTGATGGGTCCTTCATGCTTCTTGATCTCGTGGAATGGAGTTACTGATATATAATTTCAGTATCTTTAATGAATGATCTTTAAAGTGATTATTGTCTTTAATGCCGACATCTAGCTCTAGCAACTGAATTTTCCCCTAAAATGGTTAAAATCATTTGCAAAAGTTGTGGACATTATTTGGAATATTATGTGATCCAATTTTTTATTTTATGCTTTTCCTATTAATGTTATAAACTTTTACATGATTATAGCAAACGACAAATACCATTATCATATCATTATAGGACTATCATAAGTAACATTATTACAGTCATAAATAGCTGCATTACTTCAAATATTAATTTATAATAAATAGGCAGTTCCTATCATTTAAAACACAAAATTTGAGATATATAAAAGGTTTTTGATAGCAATCCTTTTCTTTAAGTAAGAACTTTTACCATCATGGAAGCTAGTGATTAGACCATTATTCTCAACAGCCCTGTTATGCATAAAGAAAAAGTTGAGTATATATAATAATAATAATAATAATAAAACTATCTATACCTTTATATACAATGTTTTGAGCACAATATGATGTGTTACAAACTAATAGTAGAATAAGAACAAAAAAAAGTTTATTTAAGAACAAGAAATAATGATATGAGAAATAGAAGAATAATGCCATCACGTTAAATTATATATAAAATGTATATTTAAGTATTACTTTATTAAGAAATGTAATATAGCTTTTCATTCCTTGCTTTTAGGATCAAATTTCTAGATCAAGGAATTAGGTGTCTTTATAGGGGATTATATGCGGACCCTAAGTTTTGAATCAAAATCACTTTACATCCCTACCATTGTTAAACTACTATATACTCCCAAAAATTAACTTTGTTAATCATAAACTTCCTTCATGGAACAAAGAATTTTATTATACCTAAACACTTTCACACAGTCTTACACTATGAGAGAACAGTGAGAGAAATAGAACTTTGAATGTTTCAAAACATTGAATGTTTCTTTTGAATAATTACAATGAAGAATTAAGACGCTTTTACACATTGCTCCGAAGCTCCTCTTATTACTCTCTAAATAGTGTGGGATTAAAACATTATATATAGGTGTTTCAAGCCTGTTCAAGTTGAACTTCTTTTTCATCTGAATTAAAAGTACTCTTCTAATAGAAGTTGGAATAGAAGTCTCCTATTAGAAGTAGGACTTCTTTTTCTAGTGAAAGTTTATCTTCACTATTTAACATTAGCTCTAATAATTTATGTTAAGATAACTTATTTTTTTCTTTTCTTTAAAAAAAAATAAATAAATCTCATAGTGATATGACCTAGTGAGAATGTTTTTGAAGTAAGAGATGGGTTTCAATGACTATATTGTGATCCCAGGGTTCGCCAATTTATGACTAATGGAGTTAAATTCTACAGATATCGTACGTTCAAAAGTTTAAGAGAGGCATATTTGAAGTGAAAGTCTAGACTTAGCCGGCCAGCATGTTTCCTGAAAACAAGGTTTATATATAATTAGATATAGATATATGAAAGCAGAACACAATTTCCTCCGTTTGAGGGCAGATATAACAGCTTCTGAGAACAAACTTTCCATTCAAAAAGAGCTCATCGTCTCTCTCACGCACAAATTAAGAAACTCACAAACAAACACAGAAGTGATCTACCTTTTATATTTACTTACAGCTCAAAAGCTAGCATATACGCGTGTAGATCGTCACAAAACTGCGGGCCAGGCATAGATTAGCCAGCCTAACTAGCTAGCTGCCACGTTTTTCATGCTTTAGATATGTTAATTTGATTGCTTTTTTGTTTTCTACTTTTCCGAGCAAACGAAAAGTCTGAATTTGTTTTGGTTAATTAACAAGTGAACAAATAAATTGTAGCTGTAAAATCCCATAAACTCCATTTAATTTCTTTGTTTCCTTTCTTTTTTCTTTTTCCATTTGCCTGCTCTTCTTCCCTTTTAATTCTTTGCACGCTAAGAAACCAAATACACCATAAACTGAATTTCTTTCGGTTACAATACTACATATGCTATATGCTTTATCCTTTTCTTTTTCCACTTGTAATCATAACTTAACAAAAAAATTTGTCTCCTTCAATATGCAAAGGACTTAAATATTTATATTGAGCCCACAACTTCAAACTTTTAGGAAGATGGTAAACTTAATATAATATCAGAGTCAGGGTCCAGGATTTGAACCTCTAAGATAAAAATTAAAAAAGAAAAATTTTGAACCACTTGTAAGACCCAAAAAAAAAAGTATTCAAGTAAGTTTTTGTGCAAGTAATTGATTGGCTATCGGTTTCTTTTTTTCTATCACCTCCATTACTGGACCTCATTATATCAATTGCAAATAGACTAAATAGGGACCAAAGATTTCCCACTAAAGGATCAATAAAGGATTTGTAATAAATGTAGATCATTCAAGTATATACCCTTAGCACTCTAGCATAATTGAATAAATAACTTTAGTTTGATTCATAGCTGATCGATCTTATTTACTTGCATGTCCTTACAAGCATTCTAGCTACCCTACTTTTGAGCCTTCTCTCCTCGCTTCCTCTCTCTTCAATAAATAAATATGATATAATATCAATTTAATGGAATGCTGTGTAGGCCACCATACCATGTCAATCTCGAAGCCTAGATATTAGGTAAATGTGATTGGATAGAGGACGCATATGCTTCTCTTAAATAAATAAAAGATTCTGTACTATGATATATAGATGATAAGGAAAATAATATTAGATTCTAAAGGTAAAATGAGCTTGCATTAATCTGATGTGGCATTTAGGTCAAATACTATTATTTTCAACCAAAAACAGTCATACGATAATCCCACTATATTTTTTGTCTTGTCCTTACTCCTTTCCTCAGGAATTTGGGACGGACATACCTGGCCGATAACCTACTAGTGCACAGAGAGAGATAGAGAAAGATATAAAATTGTGTTTTTTTTTTTTTTCCTTTTCTTCTTTTGCTTTGATTTGGTTGGTGATCTACCCTCAACTGAGATTGTTTGTTTTGTTANACGGACATACCTGGCCGATAACCTACTAGTGCACAGAGAGAGATAGAGAAAGATATAAAATTGTGTTTTTTTTTTTTTTTTCCTTTTCTTCTTTTGCTTTGATTTGGTTGGTGATCTACCCTCAACTGAGATTGTTTGTTTTGTTATATATAACACTAGAAGGACGCAAAATCTGTCTCTTTTGTTGTCTAACCATGCCGAATCGAGTCTTGTCTTCGATCATAGGCGTTTTTAAGAAGTGGATATCTCATTAATGTTATAATTAATTTTCTCTTTAGTTCATTTTAATAGCTGGAAAAGATGGACTAATATTATATGTATATTAAAAAGATCTAAGGCTAATAGCACTCGTGGGTCTTAGAAGAAAGTAGAGTTTAATTTTATTATATTAATAGAGTGATCGAGGTTAGGTAAAGTAGTATTTATTAAAAAATTTGTTCCAATGATTTTAGAACAAGGCTGCTAATTATAAGCTCAAAAAAGTCGATCGGTTTAATTAGTCAATTGCGTAATCAATTTATGTTCAATGATGACTTTAAAGTAAATACTCAAAATGAAGTGGATTCTTAATGTGATAAAGCACTTTCCAAGTTCACTTTATAAATCCCATATGAAAAATAAAATGTGGATGTAGAATTATACGTACAAGTCTTGCAACTTATATGTACAATAATATAATCAAATCTGACCCCACTTCCTCCTTGAATTCTTATTCAAGCATAAACATAGTCACGCTTGTGCGATACATGTTTCTGGTTGTCATCCAGAGAAAGAGAACAGAGAGAGAGGAAGTCAATTTGACAACCACTAGCCATTAATGTCGACCATGAAGTCTTGTATTTATTTTATGTTATATGAAGCAATAATGGTAATGGATTACACACAATTAAGGGATAAATACTTTTCCCGAAAACGATACCCATTTAAACATTAAAGAAAAGCACAAAAAGGCTACGAGGAAGGAGAACGAAACTAGAATAAGGCACCATCGATAATAAAAATAGGACAAAAGTTCAGATATGAGCATTAGTGGGATATGCATTAATTCATATTTTGTTGAAAAAAAGTACACTTGAATGAAAGGTTGACATAGAAAGGCCTTCACATACTTACATAAATTGATTTTGTTTTCTCCTTTTTTCTGACGGAAAGTGAACACTCACTAGCTAGAAGTTAAAAGAGAAACATGTTTTTTTTTTCCCTTTGTTTTTATATCTTAGTTGGGGAGGTGTTAACTATTTTTATTTCTTTTGTTTATAATTTTCTGTCAAGGATAGGTCACCTTTTAATCTTAAGTTGGATTTATATTATTCCATTTTTCTTTCTAAAAAAATAATAATTAACTGTAATAAAATATATTTATGAGAATGATAAATTAAACTATTTCAAATGGTCTTTATCAATCGAGCTTTAAGAACTTAATATTGTTAACTAATTAATCTATTTTGTATCTTTGGATTAATAAATAAAGGGTTAAAGGTTTATAACTCATTTTAAATCAAAATCTTAAATTAAAAGGTCATAGAACTATAAGTTGATTTAATTAACTTAAAATAATTATATACAATTATATACGAGTCATTGATCACATTGAGTCTTTTAACTTAAGGATATGAGTGTCTTTAAGAAACAGAAAAGACGAAATCAGAGGAGAGTAAGGGCCACTTAATTAAGGGAATAAGGAGGAGAATCAGTTAAATGGGTTTTATATATATATATATATATATATATATATATATACACACACACACACTTAATAAAGACTGTATTA
>JANKKB010027436.1:0-10827 GCA_026225775.1 Bursera palmeri | reverse complement strand
CTATTCTATTAAAATCGTCCAAATTTATTTATTTATCTTTCATTAACACTTTCTAAGTCTTGATAACTAATTTAAAATTATGAAATTATTCCCCAATAAATTTTTTTTTTTTAACACTATTTTGTATTTTCAAACTAAGTTATCTACATTGGTTACAAAATAGTTATGACTTTATGACAAAGAACAGAGGGAGAAAAAAGTAAATAAATACAAAAAATGAAAGAAAGAAGATAACTCACACAACTCAGACTTAGAGAAGCAAGCAATTATGGGTGGAAACGTGCTTTAGATTAAAGTGCTTTTTAGAAAGTAAAGAAAGCTGGAAGAAAGAAAGTTTTGACAAAAACTGAGTTGGGCTTCTCAAGTTGGATTTTCTTTCAGTGTCGACATGACAATTTCTTTTCTATCCGCACTAAAGTGCGGACCCTCACATGTTGAATGGCCGAAACCCATACAAACTCTTCGGGGCTAAGAAATACGCAAGTCGATGTAAAAGGTAAACTTGCTTTATGTTAAATAATATATATTAATATTTTAAAAATTATTTTTTTATAATAAGAAAATATATTTTAAAGATATTTTAATGATTGAAATAAATAAAAATGCACACCTAGTTTTGATTTTTTAACGTATATCCTTAAAACCATGTTAAGGCCACCCAAGTCACTAAAGAAAAATAACTTGATTTGAAGAGACGTTCAAGAAAAAATAATCTATCCTAATAATATGTGGATCTATTAGCCAAAAGTTCATTTAACGGGTAGATTAATGGTTTGTCTTAACGGGTTAACTATTTTAATGAAGGATTAACAAGGAGGATTAACATGTTATGTTAACGGATTAATGGATTTGATTAGATAGATCCAAAGATTATTGAGATAAGTTATTTTTCCTTAGCGCTCTCCAAATCTGATTATTTTTCACATTTTCTACTTTACATAGAGTTCGATATAATAATATGATAAAAATGATAAAATTTAAATTCTATTACGTAGTTTATCTTTATAATAGAATTCTATTTTATTGTTTTTTAGATAATACATATGTAGTACACGTATTAATGTTAGTTTTTGTTAAAATATTTATTATTCCAAAAAATCGAGTACATTGACATTTATATCCTTCATCAATCATAAAGAGATAGAAAACGGGATCTAATATCGCGCGATGATGAATATAAACACGATGATGTATGATGATTAGGTGGTGGGCTTAATGGTATTATCATCTACGTATGATAATTATTGTAAATGACAATGTAACGTAGGAAGTAAGTAAGAACTACTTATTGCAATTATTATTTTCCAAGTAAAATAAAACTTCAAATTAAAATGTTTGAAAATCCGTATTTAATCAACTTCAATTCCATCCAACCCATCTACCAACCAACCAACTAGGCATTAGAACGGAGTAGAAAAAAAAGAAAAAGAAAAAGCAAGTAAAATTATGGTGTCTGTAAAGTAGTAGACTCCATTGTCCAATCTGACTCAATTATCCAATCGCGTGTCTTGCCTTCACTGGGAAGGGTAATGAAGTATGCTAAATTGCGCAGCTTGACCGACGAGTTCTAAACTGCGCACCAGTGTGTAATAAATCAGCACGTAAGACGCTCTTTAAACTTTAAAAAGCTTCCTTGCCATCTGGTTTCCTTAGCACCCAACAATGATGCGCTAGTCAGGCCCCCATTGCTGACGTGGCGTATTCCTATTGGTGGAACGCTTTATGAATAAGAACAAATACCAATGACAATGAAGAGTCAAAAATGGGATAAATGTTTTTCTTAAATAAATAAAAATAAATAAGCAACCACCCATTGTTTTTCACACAAATGACGACGAACCACTCAATGAATGGTGACAGTCTTTGACTTTAATAGAATAATATTTAAAAGCAATGCTACCATCATCAATAACGATGAATGAACAACTGAATATGAATAAAAATTATTTAAAATTGATAAAATGAACTGATATTAGAAAGAGGACGAAGGGACTGGATTGTGTCTTTATTTTCTAAATGGGAAAAAAAAAAAAAAAGAAGAAGAGAACTGGATGCTCAGTTTAGCCTAGAAGAAAAGAGAATTAGAGAATTTTATATAAAGAGGAATTTTCAAATATTGATTCTATGTTTTAGCCGTTTGTTTGTTCACGTAAGTTCCGTCTTATTTATTTATTTTATAGAAATGGATGATGGGGGTTTATGATTATGAAATTACCAGGAGGTTTATTATTAATTAATTTAATTAATTAAGAATAGAGAATAAAATAAGAATAAATAAAAGAAGCGTTTTATCCAATTCCAGTATTATTAGTTGCTAAAATGCGCCCATTGTTGTTCTGCTTTGCTTTGGATGCTTCTCTTGCTTTCTTTTACCCTCCTCCGGTCTCGAGCTCTGGCCCATTAGTCCTCTCTGTAAAGCATGTACACAACAGAGAGGGAGAGAGGCAGCATTAACGCTTGAGAGACTCAGTTTTGGTAATGGGTCAAGTTTCTTTCTCTATTTCTCTGCCGATGTTTTCGAACGCTAAGCTAGCTAGCTTTGCTAGACCCTTGGCCTTGTAGCGTAGTGTAGTAGTAGGAGTTGATGTTAACTAGTTAGTCAAGTCTTTTCGCTGTGTCTGTCAATACCTTTGTTTTCTTGTCGTCTTATTTTTTTTTTACTTCCTTAACTATTCCTTTATTATTACATTTTTGTCTTTGTATGTTTGTTGGTTCCTTTGCTTGTGAGATATAAGGATAGAGCTGTCCAGATGTTTGTGTTTGTCTTCTTTTGAGAGCGCTGAATCAGCACAGACACCAGCAAGGAATGCTTGCTTTGTAAGTAAGCCTAAGCAAAGGATTTCAGGATGTGGGTTTTGATCTTTCTCTAAGATCATCAAGTCCAAGTCCGTTTGGAGATTTCTGTTTACACTTTACAGCTTTGTTTTATGGGTATGCATTTTTTTTTTCAAACTGGGTCTGTTTACTGATATTGTTTTCTGCTTTAGCGTTATAACATTGAATTAAAGAGTTGTTATGTGAGTCTGGGTTTGAAAACTTTACTGAACAAAGCAGACCCTGCTGGAACTTCAACTTTTGCTAAGGTTTGTTGGGGAAATAGATACTTTTTTTTTGGTTTGTTACTGTAGTTTCCGTTGTTTATGTGGTCTTTGAAAAGTTAAGTCCGTGGATGCATTTAGCTGTAAGAGCTGTGAATTGTGGATGTAGAGGTGTTCATTGTTTCTTTTAGTGAGAACTATGATCACCTTAGCTGAATCTGAGAAGTTCATTTCATCAAGAGTTTGCATTTTTTTTTTAAAAATTGTTATTGACTTATTGTTGTCCTTTTTGGTATAAGAATACACTGGATTGATTCTGCATTTTGATTTATGCTCTCTGTTACAGTTTCAAGTTAAACCAGAAACTCCCTTTAGTCAGAAATGGGCTGCGTTGCGTCAAGAATTGATAAGGAAGAGAGAGTGCAAATTTGCAGGCGGAGAAAGAGACTGATGAAGCATTTGCTGGGTCTTAGAGGAGAATTTGCTGATGCTCAATTGGCTTATTTCAGAGCATTAAAGAATACTGGTGTAACCCTTAGGCAATTCACTGAATCAGAGTCATTAGAGATTGAAAATATCCCTTATGGCTTGGGAGTCCCTTCTTCACCACCTCCTCCATTGCCTCCTCGCCCTCCACCTCCGCCTCCACTGAGTCCTGATTCAAAAAATGACGACGATAGTCGAAAAGATGAAGCTTTCGGGGAAGAGACCTTAGAAAACAATGAAGAATATTGGAAATATTTATTTAATTCTAAGGTGGAACAAGTTGATGATGATAATTGGGAAGAAACTAGATCAGACTTTGAGGAGGATGATCGAGGAGAGGAAGTTGTTTCTAAGATACTCTCTCAGAAGCCACCGCCTGAAGATCTGCTTGGTAATAACTTGTCAGCGCTGAGCTCATCTACTAAGGACACAACAGATAGGGCCATGGTAGTATGGAAGAGCAAGAAGACCTTGGATGGTATCATTAAGGCGTTAGATGATTATTTCCTGAAAGCATCAGCTGGTAGAAAGGAAATAGCTGTTATTTTCGACATCAACAATGGGGACACTTTTTTGTCAAAAAATTTCAAAGAAAACATAAGTAAATTCTTGTTCCTTTGTATCAATTTAGCATTTATTCGTTATTATTTTTAATACACATTTTATGCTGAATGCTCTAAGTTTTAATGTTAAAAACTTGTTTCTATGTTTTAATCTTCATGCTAATGGTTTTGCTTTAGTTGCTTGAGGAGATATGTACATAGCTGCACCTTTGGAAAGGACTTGAGGCTTTACATTGTCAATTTTTCCTCAGAATGCATCTTAGGTCTATTGAGAAAGCTATTTTCATTCTCTATTGTTGTTAGACTATGGTCGAGTACTTATGCTGCAAATAGACGCTATGAATTTTTACAGATTGCTTCCTACTTCTGTAAATGTATGTGGGTAGAAATTATAGTTCTTTGTCGAATTTTATGGTGACGCGCTGTTGTAGTTATCAAGTTCATCTTGGAAGTTATAGTAACTGTATATTCTACAGGGAGAAGGAGCAATTCACCTAAGGTCTTTAGTGTATTGTCATGGAGTTGGTCTTCCAAGTCACTTCAATTTGCACATGGTGCTGTTGGTTTGCATGATTCTGGTGAACCATGCAGGCCAGGAGCTCATTGTGTCACTCTTGAAAAACTATATGTTGCAGAGCTGAAACTATACAAGGAAGTAAAGGTAAGAATGGGATTTGACTTTTAATTTGGTAGTTCATGAATATTCGGAAAGTCTGATTCTCGACTAGATAGATGATTTTTGTTGATGAGACTTGCTCATGACCTTAATAAAATTTTAACTGCTGACTACCAAGACTGGGGGAAGGAAAGGGTTTGGTTAGGAGCAAAATGTAAAGGAACCTCACTTTTATCCACCCGTTTAATTTGAAGAAGAAAGTGAATCTGGGAGGAAAAATTGATTACCATCTTCTTTACTTCCGATTTCACCCAACTTTAGATGTACCACCCTTCCTCTTGGGTTCACAAGGAAAGCCAATCCCTCCAAATTTGTTGCCACTTTTGATTTCGTCACCTGAATGAGGAAACTGGCTTGCACTGCCTCCCTTTCCTTCCTCCTCTCTTTTTTCCTTTCCACTTCCCTCCAACCACTCCAAGTGTAAGGCTAATTATTTTATGTTGATATGTTCAATTCATTTCTTTCACTTGAAATGCTAAGGGAGAAAATCATTTTTTGGTCTGTCAATTTTGATACCCACTGAAGTGCTGGTTTTTGCTTTTTGTGTACTTCTGATTAACTCTTGTAAAGTATTCCTGCTTTCTTTTTTCCCTTAAATAAAATCATTTCCAGTTTCCTACCAGAAAGGAAAGAAGAGAAAAGTTTCAGCATATCCAAGGGCAAGGTTTCATTATGGAAATGATGAATAAATGTTCAATTATGCTTCTTTGTTTCTGTGTCTCTCTCATATTATAGATATATTCTTAGTGGTCTTATGATTTTAATCATCAAATTATGTAGGAGGAAGAAATAACCAAGCTAGAGCTTGAGAGGAAATCCATGTTACTGCAAAAGCAAGAAGATGAGAAAAACTGGAACAAGACTGAGAAAACTCGATCATGTGTTGAGAATTTGGATCATGAGATAAGTCGCCTACAAGATTCAATACGTGAGACTTGTTCATCCATATTGAAGCTTATTGAAGAAGAGCTCTATCCTCAGCTGGTTAAGCTAATTTTTGGGTAAAGTTTCTACACTCTGATATCTATTATAAACTCTTCGTGTCAACTGGGATTGTCATTACATTGATTTGGGGATGGATGAAATTATCGAACTCTGAGAAATTTAGTAATGGGTCAAAAATATTTATACTGGGAATGCTCAACTTTGGTTGTCCATGATGAATGAAATTCATGTTAATACACAGTTGGTACCAGAACAAGTTTGCTGAAGATCGTCTTCCAAAGTGTTATCTATGCTTAAATTTCTGGCTGAAGAGCTCTGTGCGAGCTGGCGACATTAACTATTAGATGAAAAATGGTTACTGGGACCCTATGTGAACTCTCTTTTTGTTAAATCTGTTAAGTTTGGGAGTGCTACTCAAAGAAACTAGAATGAGAAAGATGATTTTTGCAATCTCCTAATAGCTTGTCTAGTTGGGCAAGGAAATTTTATTATGATCAAGTCATCAGTTTCTCTAGGAGTGGGAGTTGACTTGATTATTTTCTTTTGAAGGTCATTCAGAATATGTTAACAGTATCATATTGTCCTTCTTAGATTGATTTTAGGTTTACTCTGATTTTTTCTTCTTTGCTTAAATTCTTTACAGGTTGATGCATATGTGGAGAACAATGTATGAATGTCATCAAGCTCAGAAACAGATCTCCCAACGACTGAATCATCTAACTGATATCCAAAACATGGAGTTCACTACTGACTACCATCTACAGGCTACAGCTCAACTTCAAAATGAGGTCAATTCCTGGTACAACATTTTCCGCAAAGTTACAAAATCTCAACGTGAGTATGTGAAAACCCTCTGTGGTTGGATCCAACTCACTGATTGCCTTGCAAATGATAGACAGAGCGATTGCACATCTGCCATTCGTAGGCTATGTGAAGATTGGAAGCTTGTTTTCGACAAATTACCTGAAGAGGTATTTTTTTCTATAGTATTCATTTCCATATTACAATGTTTCTAAAATCGAATTGATCTAAGATTGGAGTTATTGATATACACAGTTTCAGTTAGAGTCAAACCTTTTGGGATGTTTTCATCTACACCCTTGAGGTTTAGTTAAAATATGTTTACTATCAAATGTTTCAAAAATCATCAGCATTTCCTTTTATTTATTAAATGTCTATCAAAAACTTGTGAGGGAGTGATTCGCCTTTTTCTGTTCAAAGATATTAACCTAATAAAACATTAATTGACAAAGAATACTAGTGGAAGAAATGTATGAGATGCATTTCTAGACACCAATAATTAAATAGTTTTATTTATTAGCATTCTTCTCTATCTCAAAACCATAACAATCAAATCAATATTTAAATCAAATATCAATTATTTATTTATTTTATTCTTTTTTTTTTTTGGCTTTTTTGATGGCAAATCAGACATTTGTATTGTGTATTACCCTCAAAAAGTAACTTTAATGAAATTAAATAAACCATCAAATATGTATTTGGTGATTTTGAAATTTTTAGTGGTAACTGTGTTTTATATGAAAACTCAGTTGGTGTTAAATGAAAATACCCTAAGTTTTTTACATGGTTCACCACCACCACTACTGTTGTCAAGTAGTTTTCATGTTGTAAATTAGTTCATGGTCTATGTTAGCTTGACATTTGGTTTGCAAAATAATAAGGGTTTGTTTTTAAGCAGCTTGCTTCTAGATATTCATGTAATAGTAAAATTAGTTCTGGAGAGATGATTCAAATACTTGTTGAATATCATTATTCAAGACTTCTAGTTTTGGACTAAAAGTTGAGTGTAAGGCCCATTCTGTGGACACTTCATCATGTGTGCGATCTGCCAATATGGGATTATGGTAGAACCATATATCAAGAAAGATCGTGCATGGTCAGGAGGCTGTTGTTGAATGCCTTTTGAATTTTTTCATCCGTTCTTTCATTTTGTGAGTGCCTTCTGAGTATTGTTTTTTAAGGACATATCTCCACTTCTCCTTTCAATGCAAACTATCAACTATTTTTTTTTTTTTTTAATTATAATGAAAGATAAGTTCTTGTGAAATTATAGGGGTGGAGAGATAGTGAAGTATTAGGAATAAGTTCTTATGAAATTATAGGGGTGGAGAGATAGTGAAGTATTAGGATCTCTCAAGACAGAGAAGGGTGTGACACATTTTTGAATTCTCTATGCTGCTCTTTCATTTCTCTAGGTTGTCGGAGTGTTCTAGCTACGTGATTGTTAAATTAGGTTTTCCTCCTATCGGCTGCTCTAAGACCAATATATTTGGATAATCATAACTTTCGTATTGAAATTTTGGTGTGGTCATTCTTGTTATCTAAGTTATATTTATTTGTTCCGACTTCGGGTGGTAATCTTTGTTGGTCTATATGTGCTTACAGGTAACCGCAGAGTCCATTAGGAGCTTTTTGTTGGCTATACAAATGATATTCCGACAGCAGATAGAGGAATGCAACCTGCATAAGAAATTCAAAAGACTTGAGAAAAGGTTGCAAAAGGAGTTGGATTCACTAGAAAAGCTGGAGGAGAGCTATGCTGGAGTTGAGCCCTCCAGTTTGAGTCCTAAGCATCCTTTATCCCTAAAAGGAGCCAAAATTGAAGCTCTGAAGAAGAGAGTGGAAACTGAAGAGGCCAGGTATCTGGAGTCAGTCAAGGTTACTAAGGACATGACTCTGAACAAACTGAAAACAAGCCTTCCCATCGTTTTTGAGGCATTAACAGCATTCTCTCGTGAATCTTATCGGGCCTATAAGGCTGTTTACAGCCACATCAACGAGGCAACTTTATCAGAATCACTGGAAACTGAACCAACTTTGTTTGAAACACAGCCTTAGAGGCGGGTGTAATCAGATAAAGTGATAAGTGTGTTGGTCAAGTTATTTGTGGGTTAAAGGATGTTTGATGAATCTATAACTGGGTTTTGTTTATATTAGCAGATAATTTTCTTCTTGATTATAGTAAAGAAAAATTTCTATGCTACGATAAAGTAGTCATGCTATCTTGCAACTGGTGCAACAATACATCGGTTGTAAAATTCATATAGAAATTATATAAGCTTATATAAAAATAAAAAATTATAAAAAATTTATAAAAAGAGACAAATCTTGTATGCATAATTATTTGCAAGTCTTTACAAGTTTTACACAATTTTTTTATAAACTTTACAAATTTTATATGAAATTTACAACTAATGTAAGCTAGTCAAATCTAAGATAAAGTGGCATGGTCATGGTCTCCACTTTTTTCCATATCAATAAGATGTGAATCAGTTGCGTGATTAAGTAACGTCACAGGGGGATCGACGACTTCTTCAAATATAAGTATTAAGTGTCTTTGATCCACTTTAAGCTTATCGGTAAAAGTATCATTAGAAGAAATAGACGAAAAACAACTGCATACACCAATGCAGGACAGGTCTTTAGTGGTATCCCTTGGTTATATAACAAATTTGGAGAAATAACCAACAATTTGTTTATATACCATCAACATGTCTTCCAAAACGTAAGGGTATTTTTGTTTTTCAATATTAAACTTCATTAGACATTAAATTTTTAATAAATTTGTGTATAATTTAGAGATATCAGAGCACAAACGTGTGCTTTCTTCAACTCCAGTTTTTCTTTGGCTGTTAATCTCATCGGTTAATATGAAAACACAAAGTTAGATTCCAATGTCGAGAGCCTTTTTTTTTTTTTTTTTGTGGATAANTTCTTTGGCTGTTAATCTCATCGGTTAATATGAAAACACAAAGTTAGATTCCAATGTCGAGAGCCTTTTTTTTTTTTTTGTGGATAAAAAAAGAAAAGTTGTATTAGATGTTTGGAGGAAAAAATTACAAACCTGAACCAGTAGACCACAATAAGAATAAAGTGCAAAGGACAGATATTGATCGTATACAAAGACAACACCTATCAAGAATCCATAAAATCCCAACCCCTCCTATACCAAAAAGAAAAAAAACATATAAATACAGCCACAACTCCTACCCAATTAAGATGACTAAAGAAAAAAGAAGTATCATGAAAGTCCTTTAAAACTGAAGCCCAAATGGACGTATGGAGACGAATTTTGTCCAATAAACTAAGACTCTTCTTTTCCTCCCTAAAAAATGAGCTTATTTCTTTCATGCCAAGAAATCCAAAAGGGAGCCAAAACAATACACTTCCGTGAAGTTTTGCCTGCTTAAATACATTCCATGAGCACTTCTTCAGAAGAACCTGGACTAACCCAATCAATTTTGGCTGCCTTGCACTTCTTCACAACAAACTTCCAACGTTGACAGCTTGATGACTGAAAAATTAAGTATTACTATCACTTTACATAGTGGCAGAGTTCTCACTTTACATTTGGTAATCATCACATTAGTAAGGTAAATTGGAAGATAGTGGCAGAGTTATTTACAATGGCACAATTTAAATACTCTATATATACAATTGGGCATTTCATTGGAAAGCATGGTAAACTTTTCCCAATATCATATGTATCTGTTGAGAACGAGAATTCTCATTATTGGCATTGTCTTAACCAACTTGTTTATGCCATAACCCTTTTTAATTCCTTTATCTTAATATGATAGCTTGATACATTAATTGTTTGATACATTCATTAGTATCCTTTCTTTCTATAGCTAATTGATATCTTATTTATTAAGATAGTTATGATTAGAGATTGACTGCCTTGTGAAAGCTGATATCTGCAAGATTCTTAAACTCATTGTATTTAAAGAGAATGCAGAATTCTTTGATGTGCAAGAGAAAGAGATGAAAGAGTAGAAGTTGTTTTTCACTTTCAGAGATTCATATTCTGAAGTCTTATTATGATGAATATTTAGATCTGTGTTGATTTAAATATTCATCTTAGTCTTTGATTCAAACAATTCTTTGCGTTTGTTATCAGTGTTGTATTCTCATTGATATATAGTTCTTGCATACAAGAACAGTTTGCAATAGACAGGCGAGATGAGTCTAAGAAGCTCCTAAAAGTATGCAAGTCCCAGAGAAAGTCTGTGTAAGCCATTGATATATTCAGTGAAGAATACAAGCTGCCCGATTATCCGTGGATATAAGCTTTTGATGTCGAATCATTTTAAAATTC
>JANKKB010027435.1:0-10822 GCA_026225775.1 Bursera palmeri | reverse complement strand
GTAAAACTATTCAAACATCTTTCACTGCTCTTGCATTGCTTGCTAGCTGGGCAGGCATCTCAGGAACTATTACTATGATTGATTAGTGTACGTAAAAGATGCCAAAAGCATCTTTTCTTCTTTTCCTTGATGGGGCTAGTGTTCAATGTGATCTATTTATTTTAAATCTGCCGTGAGTTGGCAGGCTGACAACAACTGTGTATGCATATATAACACAAACTGGAAAACTAAGTCCAGAATTGCATCGATCTCAATTAAGTTTTAAAGAAATTGGCTGGATCATCCAATTATACAAAATGCTAGTATAACGAATATTGTTCATAGGAGCATAATTAACGGTAGAGATGATGAGAAGACTATTATATATTATTGCTAAAGAAGCAATGATCTCTTCAAGAAAAAATAATAGTAATAATAATAGTGCTTAACAAGAACACACAAAATGGAACCCACTTGAAGGTGCAATGTGAATGTGAATATACCGGGTTATATCCCACTAACTGTTGCAACAAAAAGAATGAAACTAACAATCATTTAGAGCCCTCCGGATGCATGCCACGGTTAGTAATAGGGAATTACAGGGGGAGGAGGAGACGCGTATGAAACTCCTACCACTGGTGGCAGTGGTGTATGATCGTGTAAAGGTGGAGGTGGAGGTGAAGGTGGCGGTGGCGGTGGAGGACTTTGCTGGTGCCAATGGTTTTTAGGTGGTGGGGATGGTTTTGGATAATTGTGGCTTGGTGTTGGCGTTGGTGGAGGTGCATATGGTGATGGCATTGAGTGATGGCTTGGTGGTGGTGGTGGTGGAATGACACAGCCAGTTGGTGGCGGAGGTGGTTGTGTTTGATGGGTTGGTGATTCCGGAGGTGGATAATACTCTGCTGGTGGTGGAGCATTTGGCTGCTCGTGTCTTGGAGGAGGAGCATGAGGTGTATGCTCCTTCGATGGTGGTGGTGGTGGAGCATTTGGCTGCTCGTGTCTTGGAGGAGGAGCATGAGGTGTATACTCCTTCGATGGTGGTGGCGGTGGCGAGTAAGTATGATAACTTGGCGCAGGAACCTCAGCTGACACACTTGGCGGTGGTGTCATATGTTGATATGGAGGTGGGTAGTACTCAACAGGTGGTGGTGGAGGTGCATAATGTGTACTTGGTGATACTTTCTTCGTAGGTGGTGGGGGAGTATTATGATAATGACCATGTGTTGGAGGAGATGGAGATGGAGATGGTGGTGTTACATGTTGATGTGTAGGCGGTGGAGGCGTTTGTTTGGGGTTGGGGGAGACGTGGTAGACTGGTGGAGGCGGTGGTGGAAGATGCGTTCTTGGGGACACTCTTTGTGTAGGAGGTGGTGGTGGTGGTGGAGGTGATGACTTTGGAGGAGGAGGATGTGATCTGGTAGAAGGTGAAGACTTTGAAGTAGGCGGTGGTGGGGGTGGTTTAACAAATGGTCTAGGCGACTGTGCCCGACTTGGTGCAGGTGGCCTTGCAACAGGAGGTGACCTTCTCCATGGCACTGGGGATGATGAACCACCTCCATCTCCGCCACCGCCACCACCGCATTGCAACTTGCTGCAGTCCACTGGACGTGCAGCATCCGAGGAACATTCTTTGGAAGATCGCTGATCAGGCTTACCCGGGATGCAGTTCTTGGTACCATTGCTGACCACATTTCCTCCAGAGATAGCAGCACAACTTGGTGGCTCTCCCGTGAAATAGTTGAAAGAGTATGTGAAGTTCTGCAAGCTGGGCAGCTGGCACACGCTGGAGGGTATAACACCAGTGAAGCTGTTGTGCGCAACATTTAGCTGTTCCAAGCTCTTCATGTTGCCAATGCTTGACGGCAGAGATCCCTGGAGATGGTTGAAGCTCACATCGAACACCGTGACATTCTTGAGCATTCCGATCTGGGGAGGCAAACACCCAGTTAGATTGTCATTCATGAGAATGATTTCGTTCAATGTCTTTCCCATCTTCCCAATACTACTGGGTATACAACCACCAAGGTCATTGTTGGCAAATACCAACACAGAAACTGGAGAGTTCCCCAGATTCTTTGGGATGCCAAACCTGAACCTGTTATCATTCAAGAAAATAGCATCCAGATCCTTGTTGAAGAGCTTCGATGGAACCGAACCTTCAAACTCATTGAACCGAAGGTCCAGGTACTTGAGCTTTGGAAGGGAAAGAACCACGTTTGGAAACTTGCCAACGAAACGATTGTTGCTGAGGTCCAGCTCGAAGAGGAGCTTCAGACGCTTGAAAGTAGTGGGCACAACGCCGCAGAATCTGTTGGAGTTGATATGGAAGACAGCAAGATCTGTGAGTCTGCCGAGTTCTGGTGGAAGGTAGCCAGCAATGTCAGCATGGTTGAGATCAATGCTAGCAACAACCCTGATGGAGGGATTGGAGAGAGATCTGGCGCAGAACACACCCATGTAGGAGCACACGTCTGAGCCATTCCAGTTTGAAGTGAAGTTGAATGGGTCAGAGAAAATGGCTGCTTTCCAAGCTTGCAAAGCAATGTAGGCTTCACGTAGTCTAGGATTTTCAAACTGGAGAGATGGATCTACTACAATGTCCAACTCTTCATCTTCATGAGCTGCAGAGCAAATCTGGAAGGAAGTAAAAGCAAGCAGGAAGAGAATCAAGAGGAGACGAGGAGGAGGAGACATTGTGATAATGGCACAAATGGCAAAGCCAGCGGAGTCACATGAAAGAGAGTCTTTGTCTCATGAGAGATACACTGGACAGGGTGCAATTTCCATCTCCCTATGCCTTGTTTTATAAAGCACTTTTTTAGCCTTGCTTGCCGGTGGGTGCCTTCTTTCTTTTTAATTTTACCTCTCCTCTTTCTCATTTTTTAACTTTGGTATTGTTTTGCACATATCAACATTTTGTAAATCTTCGTTGTATCGTACTTACAAAATCATGACTTGACGGCACGTCTACTAAACTTGAAGATTTGGAAAGAATAAAACTGGGTCAGTGATCCCATTTTAAGAGTCAATGTTGATGATGATTTTAGCTTGACTATTGCGAACGTGTCAGCCAGTCTTCATCAGTTACCCCAGTTACTTGGACAACAAAAATTCAAGTGGGATACATACATTAGCTGTGGTTTAATTTTACCAAAAAAAGATGGCAGAAAATACATCTTTTCAACATGTATTTGGGTCACACTCATCACTTATTATTTTAATACTTTGTCATGGGAAAACCACCTCATCAGATATTATATTATATTAATCAAACTCGAAGCAACACAACAGTAATCCAAGCAGCGAAGGGGAAAGAGGGGATGCCCTCAACTCAAGCATAATGTTCTTTCTTTAGCATCTTCTCAAAACCAAGTCCAATGCCAATAACGCGTCATATAATTATGTCAGACAGCTTGTATTGCCCCAATTAAAATATAAAACAATTTGAAGCAACAGCAAATAAAGATGGATGTGTTTTGTTCTATTTTGATGTAAAAGAATGGCACCTTCTTTAGCTTCTCTTTCTTTCTTTCATTTCATGTTCAGTGAATCAGTAATCTTTGGGGAAATTCAAGAATAGGATAAACTAAAGAGATGTGTCTAGATAATAAAAATTTGAATATTTTAACTCATTCGATGTCTGATTAGTGCTGTGTCAAGCATTGTCTGTCTAATGTTAACATTTTATAACAAAATTTGTCTATCAGAGTAGATCTATTTTTCAAATACGGTTCCTGAATTTGATCCAATTCTGCGAATTTCACTTTTTTAAGAGAAGTCTGTTAGTGTTCAACATTTTGATAAACGAGTAGAACCATTAACGTATAACAACTTGAAATTGTTATTCGTTAATGTCAATATTAATAAAATGTTGAGTGGAGGGAAGATCTAGTGGGGCAACAAACGAAACACAAGTCACTTGTATTTTAGTTGTTAAGTTGCCAGAGAGGACATGGGCCCCTTGTATCACTGTATGCACGATATTTAAGGCCTTTTCAATTTCAAAACCAAACCGCGTTTGATTAAACTGTTAAATTTTAATCCACAAAAACGTGGATGGATGAACTTTTGTTGTGTTACACATCATGTACGACATCAGAGAACAAGAAAATTAAATAAAGAAGACTCTTTGCTTGACAGGTCTTCAAACTGAAGACCACATTTATTCACTCAGTAAAAAGTTCAACTACCATTCATTACATATAAAGACAACACAACCCAACCCATTAAGGTAGTCAACTTCAGATCCTTCAATCTAGCTACTTTCTTCTTAGATTCTCCCCATTGTAGAAGAAATCCATTCTCAAAATTGAAATGTATGAAGTTTCAAGCAATCTTGCTCCTTCATCTTCAGCCTATAACTCATATCGACTATACATGTGGAAAGCCATACATCAATCATGCACCAACTGTCAAAAAGAGTCAGTCCCTACATGCCGCTACATAAGTTCGTAAATAAAGACTAACCAAATGTGGTTGATGGGAAACAAAAATTCTCTCTAACTTCAGTGCAATGTACAGGCTCTCCATCATTGATGTGCTATTACTATCTCCATTTCAGTACATGCAGATGACTAATGACTTCATCAAATTCAATAATACTTCATTGCCCATCTGCAGCAGGTGACACCGATAAGCTGTGCTTTGTAACCTAACTTTTTAAATGTCATTCAAAATATAAATCCGTCTGGAGGTGCTTCTTCTGGAATCTGATAAATAAAAACAGAAATATGCATCAGAGAACTTCTCAAACAATTACTGACGTCCTCCAAAACAAGGATTAACCATGTCTGAAAGCAATTAGAAAAAAGTTGAGGGCAATAATTTTTCATTAAAACAGAATATGTAATTGCAATAAAGTTGGAAAACAAAAAAAATTTCATTTCTTATGTTGCAATAAGATGAACTGATTGTTTTCATCCATTATCCTAGTGATGCACTCACCTTTGTGGTAAAAAAAAAAAAAAAGAAAAAAAAAAGAAAAAAAAGAAAAACAATGCTATATGCAGAGAGGGGAAGAGGGCTGAGTATTGTTCAAAATCAAAATTAAAATCACAAACATTATTTGCAGTTACAAGAAAATATTTATATACCTCAGCCACTCTTAATGTCAGAATTTACTTATGAAGCCTATTTTAAGGATAATGCACCAGATTAAATCCCATACCTCTCCAGGAATCCATTTCTCTTTCAACCAAACACCTGAATCCCCTGTAACAGTTTCACTTTGCAAGTTCTTCCTAGGACCAAGAAAACAAGCCACAGATTATTATCCGCATTAGGATGGATAAAAAATTCAGCATGCAGTTGAAAGCTTACTAATTCTAGCAAAAACAAATTCCAATTATAAGCATAAAGACTACACAGAACTATAAAGAAAGGTAATTTCTTAAGGCGCTATAGAAACAAAATACAAGATGAGCATGGGTCAAGCCAGTGAGAAAAACATGATATCTAAGATATTGACAGCTAAATTCATCTATAATAAATAAATAAATTCAAGTTAAAAAAAAAAGTAGATCAGCATTGAATCATTCAGCGGTTTCAAACTGTCCACTAAAGAGAAGAACAAAAATTAAAGGAGTTTCTTAATAATTATTTGAATAGAATTCAAGTGAAAAATACTTGAACCATGACAAGATAACTTCTTGCATTGGAACTCAGAATTTTGAACTGATGCCCTTCTTTCTATTTGCTAAAATGAACATAACTACTTGTCAAGAAACTTACACCAACTGAATGTTTGTAGTTGCTTTCTCAGCTGCATTTGAATATGAAACAGGGCCACCAGAGAGGACAGTCTGGTTATTGAATGAAAATGGACTAGGATTATTCTGGGCTTGAAGTTGGCTATCAAATGGACCTACCATATGACCAACAGACAGAAGACATATAAAAATACATACATGACCAATACATAGTATAACATTCATAATTATACCATACTTGCAGATGGGAAATTGTTTGTCCCAAATAGACTAGAAGTCTGGCTAGAATTCGGGAAGGAATTTGGCTTTCCAAAGGCATTATTTGATGGTGCAGAGGGCCTGCGAACAATTGATGAAAGAGTTACTAAAAGCCTTATACAAGCTTGGAAAGATATTATATATTAATGTCACTTCAGTATATCAGCATTTATTAAAGTAGAAGTGACTCTTGCCTTGTTCCGGACCCCACATTAAGCGATGATCCGAGTTGACTAAAGCTGGAGACTGATGGAGGGGTGCTTGACACTGAAGGAGGGGCATTACTTTGAGGATTTTGAGAGTGTGCATTTTGAGTGGTTATCGGAAATGGACTTTGGCTGGCAAGAACAGCATTGAAGGGCCCTGTATAGGGATTGCGAAGAAGGTTGTCAAACTCAAGTAACTTGGAATTTAGCAAATTCCGCTCTCTTTCGACCTGCGACAAGACGAGTTTAATCAGAACTTTGGCAAAGAAAGTAATGCTTGCATCGTCAATATATCTCATTGCTAATAATAAGAACAGAAGAATCGTTAAACAGAATAACCTGAGACTTGTTAGTAAATATCAAGTACTAATTAACAAATTATTCCCACCAAGTCTCTTTCCCTCTCTCTCTTTTGAGTGGTAATGTCTATCTAGTATTTACTCCTGTGCAAGCCAAAATTACAGAATGTTAAAATAGTTAGGTCCACCTCTAAAACCAGCTTCCTTTGATTGGCTTTGTATCACAAAAAGAGCTTGCACGCCACGGCCTGTTGAATGATCACTGATGAGCAATGTAACCTTTCTTAAGTTACAGATATGATCTTCTAAACTCCAATGTCTGCTAAAAGATAACCCAATATCCCCAACTATCCATTGTCTAAATTTTTTGGCAGCCTTATCCCATCCCCACTTAAATTTAAACCAAGTACCATCACCTAGAGTAAGTGGAATTCAATCAAATGGTCTCTGGTACACCAGTTAATATCAGCACCCATTTCAATGGTACAGTAAGCTCTTACACAAACATACACTAGGTAGGAAATAGACAGCATAGGCACGGCCCTCCTACTAGAAACACCAAAGAAAAGAAATGATAACTCCTATTTTATGCCAAACAGAGGTATTTACTGGTGATTCCTTTTCAACTCAAGTTATTTTTTAAGGGCTAATGAAATTATACACCTTACGGTTACTCAGATCTTTTGAGGACTATAAAAACTTAAGATAGTAATACATTGCATCAGTTTGATGAGGATGGTCGTTCTCACAATCCCTTACCTCAGCAGGAAAACTCCTTTATTTGACTTCTAGAATAATTAGAATCCTTGTGCTATATGGAACACTTTTCCTGTACTCACACAGCTCAACAAGCTTGCAATGAACTTATATAGAGCATAAACTACTTTAGAACAGATCTAAGGATTGTTTTCATCTCATCTTATCTTGCTTACTGTCTGAAAAGATTGTTTCTGTGAACAAATCAGCATTTAGAAATTTTATTTTCTGTTTTTTAATCTTTTTGATGTATCTCCTGTATACTTCTCACAAGTGAAAAGTGTGCCACCTTGGATAAGCAGCAAAATTGAAGCTGTTTAGTGTTTCTGTACATACTAACAAGACTTCACAATTAGAATTCTCACCTCTCAGATTTCAATTGTTCATAGAGTTAATCTATCCTCATTGCTTATTAATAACTTGAACGAATAACTCCAAGAAAGAATTGATACAAAATTTGTGAATGATTTCCAAGCAACATGCAGACATTGAATTTCATCAACTGCACAGATATGATGTTAACACATGTTGTGAACATTTATGAGCATGCAATTGTAGAAGTAGAAATAAGGTGTGCCATAATTTCTTACTATAGACTGCAAGTTCAACCCACGTTCAGCATCATTGTAAGCTGCTGCCCGCAATTCTTCATGGCTAACATCACCAACAATGTCACATGGAGAACTGCAACCAAAAAATTGAAGTTTAGAATGCAAAGGGCCATCCCAGTTCATTCTCATATTACAAGAAAGAAATAAATCCTACTATGCTTTTTGGAAGTCTGAACAGGGGAATCAAAAGGTATATAGAAACAGTGGAAAATAACTACCACATAATGCTATTTCTTTTTCTTTTTCTTTCAGGAGAGTGAAGGCCACAGTGGGAAGAGCCTTAAACTATGCAAGATCAGGAATTTTTGCAAGTAATACATCCATGGGCTTCACTTTTTATAGTTAAATCATTACTGAAAAGATTACTATGCGAGATTGTGAAATTATTGGTGTCGGAAGTAGACTATTATATGAAAGTTCCTACATGATCATCACATATTATATAAGAAAACTAAACTAAAAAAAGGAATAAGAATCCTTTACTCACCAGGTTACAATGATCTAAGAATTCGTGTTAACCGTGAACATTCAACCCAGCTACATTTCAAAAGTGTCTACCACCAAATTCACCCCAGTTATGCATGGGAAAAAAAAATGAAACTCATGAAAAAATTTACAGTGATCTAACGACAATCTGCTTGGGCCAATAAATCATTCTCAAAGAGCACAGATTTTACCATTAATCATGTCCCCTGACCTTTTCTATAAAGTTCCAACAATTTAAGATCACTACCTTCTAGCAACACAATGGCATTAACCATCACTTCCAATGGATGCAAATAATAAAGTAGTCAGTAGGGAAGCTGATCCCCTTCCTTCAAATTTCAGAGAAAAGAACAAGAAAAGTTCACAAATATACGATTCAAAATCAAATCCTCCACAGTAGAAAGTCCTTAATATTTCATTTTGAAAATGACTGCAAACGAAGTAAGTACTAAAGCATACTTTTTCCAGTGACTGTAGCATGTAAGCTTCCAAAGTGGTCTCTCATTTTGAAAATCTTCAACAATTATTCTTTTGCAAGCGTCAGGATCCGTGCACCTTTGCCACATAAAATTCCATTTTTATCAGGAATAATACTCAACCAAGAAGACAACAAGCATAAGCTTTGGATTGACAACTTACTTATGATTTGCTGACAGAGGCTGACTGTCAGGTTGTCGTGATGCTGGAGCACCACCAGTAGTTATGGGTGAGAACCGAGTCCATTTGTTTTCAAAAGGCTGATCCAAAATAAATTATGGTCACTAGTATGCACAAAAGAAAATAATAATAATAATAATAAACAAAAACTTTTCCAAATGAACAAACTCTCAAAAGAAACAAGTCAAGATTCAATCAATCAATACCAATGATCAGATAATATGTTGAAACAACTGATAACAAATTCTTTAGGAACAGAAAAAACCTTGAATTGGTTGCTTTTACTAGCAAAATTGTTGGTGGGTTTTGACTGAGGATTGTTCGGAACACCAAATCCGAAAGGATTGGGCCTTTGCTGCTGCTGCTGCTGGTGTGAGGCAGCTTGTGTGCCAAATCCAATTGCATTAGATTTCTGCTGTTGCTGAGTAACATGAAGAAATTTACATCTTTCACCATACTGACAGCTGCAAGCGGGAAAAAGAAAAAGAATTTGATAAGATATTAAAAAAAAGAAACCCAATAAAAAATTTTTTGATTAATGAGAAGAAGAAATTACAAGCCACGCTGAAAGTTCCTGCACGCCTCTTTCTTAAACTGCATATCTTCTCCTTCCTCACAGCCTCAAACAACGCAGGCTGTGTTTCGTTCTCTTTAGAACTGAACTAAGGCGGAGCTGAGCTGCGGCTTCACTTGACCAAGCCCAAGCCCATACATATTCAAATTAACAATTAACAATTTATAATTCTAATCTAATTTAAATACGACTACAAATTCTATTTTTATTTTATTAAAAGATTAAAGTATATTTTATATAATATATTAAAAAATTAACGTAAAAAGTATAAATAAAGAAAATTTAATTTTTTAGAACCTAACTAGTTTAATTATCATTGTATTCATAACAACCTGGCCGAATTTTGGTCTTGGGACAATGGGCCCAGGCCCAAGGCTTAAATTCAAGACCTTGGCCCAAGTTTAGGCTCATATTTAACACTAGGCCTGATTTTTATTTTAGTATAATGTTATTGTTTTATTCAAGATATTATAACTTAATATTTTTTTATTTAATTTTTTATATAATTTAATAAAATAATTATAAAAAAATAATTACTTGAACTCATAAATTTTTCAACTATTGAATTATGATAGATTAATGGTTATAGATGAATATGAAAAATATAAAAAATAATATTTATAATTTAATATAATAATTATAAAAGTTATAAACTTTTCTTAATAAAAAAAAAAGAAATTATTAACCCCCGAGATTTCACGAAATACATTTAATCGCTAATCTTTGAGAAATACTCCGACAGCTTCTGATAATGGCAGACTATTGTCATAAGTCAATTGAATGGGAAAAGAAAAATATAAAATATATTTGGCTCTTCTATTCTTTTTCCTTTGTTTTAATATTCATTGATTTCAAATCTCTATTTTTCCTACCCGTTCAAGAAATCAAGTCCTTTATAATAGTTAACAGACGCCATCCAAGTCCCGTAGCATTGGCAGTTTAACATAACTCCACTATTTTAGCCAACCTACATCGAAGTTTCCACTTTCAACACAACCCATCTTCACACAAGAACCAATAAGAGGCATCATATTCACAATCATAAGTCTACATAGTAGTATACGACTTACATCCACAACCACTATTGGGTCTACAAGGAAACACCTCCCAACCCAATACTGATTTAATACAACAAAATTCTAGCACAAAAGTGGAACTACCCTGATTTGTTTAGGGGAATTTGCCAAAATAACCCATTTGGAGGGGGGGCCTGTAACAACCCGGATTTTTGGGAACAGTGATTCAGGGGTGTCAGTGTAAGATTTCAAAGTTAGAAATCTTATCGTGA
>JANKKB010027433.1:0-10821 GCA_026225775.1 Bursera palmeri | reverse complement strand
AATCAAGTCTAGGCAGGCACACCGAATTGACCCATCAAAGTTTTGAGTCACTACATGGACCCAAAACAAACAACATCTAGAACACTTATTGAAGTGGACTAAACAACAGTAGCTACCACAAGCACAAGGTGAGGTGTACACTGTAGAGAGTGTGAGTGTGGAATGTCGATAGAATCATTAGGGTTCTTGCTTACTCTATAAATCAAAAGCATGGGATTCCGAATGGAAATGGACAAGGATCCACGTCTACCGCCAAGAGCCACTTAAAGTGTCATTTTTGCTTTTTCTTTTGTGTCCCTCTTTCCACCAAGCGTCTTGCTTACAAACACATCAATTAAAGTCCGGTCTAAGTGAAATCTTATTGCTTTAAGACTGCTTACGCAAAAGTTGACCGACATCTTTGTCTCCCGGAAGATATGTGAAATTACTTCCAAGAGTCTTTAACTAAACAAGAAGAACAGAGAAAATCTAAAAAATGTTCTTAGTAGTATTTCTGATACTGACATAAAAATAGCGAAAATCTTACTACAATTAATACTTTGATGTGATTATATGACTGACTTTCGTAGCGCTGGCGTTTTGTGTGCTAAGGAAAATTTACCTTGTGTACTGAAATCAATTGGTCAGTTTGGTTACATATTATTGCATCATATACCAAGTTTGAAACTTCGGAGAAAATTGATATGATTGAATGGTGGACCAAAGGGAACCCCATCCACTTGGGAGCATGAGAAAGGAGTGGCGCAACAAGGTAAGATATGATTGTATGAAACGCTTTGAAGCAACACAAAAGTAAAACATAAAAGGAGAGAAAAAATTGTCGCCAACGAGCACAATTGCAAATAATGGTTACAACCACCATATGGACCATGCATGTCCTAATATCAACGGCTGCAATCTACTAGTACTTCGGCACACTCCTCTATCAACCATTGATTGGTAAATTCTTCACTACATCATGATAAAAAAAAAATATTTGATAAATTCTTCACTACATCATGATAAAAAAAGAATATTTGATAAATTCTTTTACATCATGATAAAAAATATTTGGGTCAACTGTGAAAAAAAAAATTTTAATTTGAGGGTGTGATAAAATAATTTATTTTTTTATTATTATCTAATTGACGGATCGGCTATTAAATTGATCATTTAACTCTTAAAAACTCAAATCATTAGATCTAAGAGTCAAAACGGGTTTATAGTTAAACTCATAACTTTTTTAATAGATTAATTGTTTGGTTAGAAAATGAAAAGAAAATTAAAATCAATTATTTTTTAACAGGATTTTCTTTATAATTTTTGAAAATATTTTCATCGTCTACTAATATTTTAATCAAATTCATCTCATAAGAGAATGCTTAAAGTTTGCTCTTTTAACTTCCATCTCATGATGATGAAAGCATGGGGCTGAGTGAGTTGGGTCCCCACCAATTGTTTGTGGACCCTTTCTCTTTCTATTCCAACACGTTTCTATTTTTAACGAGTTGTGTTGTCGTTGTTAATGTTTGGGAGCTGGGAGAAAGACAGGAGGTGAGAGTTAATGTCAATTTACAAATCCAGACAGTGGTTTGGTTTCGGAAGGGCCCTCAAAAGATGTGATGGACGGCTGACATTGATCACTTCCAAACCAGGATACGGAATCAATCTTGCAACTTGGACTAATTGGCGTCTTTGCATCTTCTACAGCCTACCCACTTGTTCACTGGCTTGGCCCCTCCCCCCTCTCTCTATCTTACATATTTATCAATTAACTTCAGAATTCTTAACAAAATAGATCTAATTAAGGACGTAAAATATTTAATTCCTAATTTTATAAAATATTAGTATTATAACGTGCTTTATTAGTCTAACAATATTATTTATTAGTTTAATCTTCTATCCACTAAGATTTTGCTATATAAGTGTGAACATGGTAGGGTTAACGTCGCTGAAATCATTGAAGAATTGTTGAGCTACATCGTCAAGTTTTAAGCTGCATATTCATTTATCTGGATAGGGTTCAAGAGGTATTTTTGTATTTATTATTATTGAGTAAATTTTTTACTTAAACAAATAACTGTATACAATGCGATAGAAAATAATTTTATTAAACAAATAATTATAATATCATTTATTATTAATTTTTATACTGTAGATGTTTAAAATGAAATTCTTAACTGAATAAAGGCGTTTCTTTCTGTCGCAAGTGGATAAAAGTAAATAAATAGGAATTAAAATTTTAACTCCCGCATGATTTAAAAAAAAAAAGTAAAAATTCTCGAAAGAAAATGCTCCTATTTGACCACGTATAGTGCTAACATTAAGAAATAGAATAATCAGAAATTCTAATAGACACAAAACAACTAATCATCATTAATTAATCATAATTCTAACTTCAATTTCTAAAATAATTTGTAATTAACTTATTCAGAAGTATCTAATACCTTATAATCATAGGAACCCATAAGAAAGAAAGTGAAAAACAAATAAAAAATAAAAAAATCTCAACTGTCAACTAACCTTACCATGTAGTTGAGTTTAAGTCCATTATCACAATTATTCTCCTTGATTCCATGCCTCTACTATTTATTTGTTCCAATTTTCATGGCAAACTTTAATTAAAGAAAAAGAGCACATTTCTTAATATAATTCCAAAGCTACCAAATTGATTTCAATGTGCAATTTTTATTGTGAAGTAGATGGGTTCAAAAAGTTAAAGAAGCATGTGATCCCGATTCTTTGAAAAGACAAAAAGCAAAACCCTTATATTGAAAATTCATTGACTCTCGCCTTTAATGTATTCACTAGGTTAGAATTTGATTCCATTTCTCTTGGTTATGATTGACAACAAAAGATTTTCATCCATTAGCCCACCATCCATGATAAAGTGAGCATGTTTTGAGTCTTCTAGTTAACTATATTTAATGTTGGTGGTTGTAGGTTTTTTCTTAGCTATAATGACTCCTTACCTATTATCTAAATCTTGATTTTCTTTCAAATTATGCTGGAGAAAGATACGAAGATAATGAAAGAGCTTTCGATTAAAAGTAAGGTATAGTTTAAGAAAAAGTTCATTTATAGTTTGGATATATTCATAATTTTTAAAATTCTCTCTCTATCATATGTAATCTTATTTTGTCATTTCGAAGATACAAATTAACATATTAATCACCATACTTCATTAAATACATGCATCACCTAAGCTTCTTATTAAAATACTCGACTAATATTTAACCAAAATTGAAGTAAATAACCAAATTTTGGGAGCTATTTTGACAAGATACCATTCCAAATGAAAGAGTAAAGGGCACTTAAAATATGAACCATCAATTGTAACAACTTAACTTGTAAAAATGGTTGATTGGACGATAAAAAATAAATAATCAGATTTTGACTTGAAAACACGCCTAAAATTTATCTTTCTCTCTTTTTTTAATATCTTTTCTTATTAATAATTAATTATCCCTTAAATTTTGTTACGATGAAATTAATGCAGAGAGCATCTTAAACTTATTTAAAAATGATGAAATTGAATACCCATCTCTTTAAAATTTGTTCACTATTTAGTTTTCGAATAGAAAATTTATCATTTAATCTCCTAGTTCATTTTCTCATTCCTCCAACAAAAAAAAAAAAAAAAACAATATATTTCGAATCTATCTTCTAAGCACAATTATAAAGGATTTTTTATCTTGTCTNCCAACAAAAAAAAAAAAAAAAAACAATATATTTCGAATCTATCTTCTAAGCACAATTATAAAGGATTTTTTATCTTGTCTAATACTATTTTTCTAGAAAATAAAGTAGGAATACTTTTGAAAATAAATGATTACATCCAAATTAAAAATTGAAAGATATTAACTCATTGAAATTTTTACAAGTCTTCCTAAATTCCATCTCTCTTAGACCATCCTTTGCTCAAAATAAAAGATTGGCTCTATTGATGCAACTTTTGACCCTACACACCCTTTATTTGGTAAACAATTACTCAATAATGAAATGCTCCAAACAGTTTAGCTACAATTCCCACTTATTTTGGACAAACAAATGAGATCGGTGACCATCCCATCAGTATCATATATATATATTTTTTTGATAATGAATCAACGGTGCACGTTGATCTGAACATGGAGACATTATCTACAACACCTTACCCAGAAACATATAAGGGTATTCTCGTCATTCCATTACTTCAATGGTATTTGTTGTAGTGAATCTGTCTACATAACGGTACAACGTAGAAAAACTGTACGCTCTGCCATCACTGACCTACCGAACACAACCGCCACGCGCCTTGAATTGGAGTATTATCTCATTCTCTAGTAATTTTTATTTCAATTAAGGAATTAATCATATAATTAAAACAAAATAGAAAATATTTTTATTATTTAAATTCAAGCCATATGTGATCCAATACCGTATCGTATTAATGACATAATTTTTACGTAAAAATAAAAATTTATAATTATCTAAAATTTGAATATAATTATTAAAAGATTGAATGTTTTAATTTTTTTACATTATATATATGTATGGTAATAAATTATTGATTGATTTGAATCAAATTAATATTTATAAAAACATATTCTAATTAAAATAGAGTGAATTTCTAAATTTTTGTTTATGATTCAGCCCATCGATCCATCAAAGATTCAAATATTATGAAAAATTAAAGTACCTTAATTTGATTTGCATATTAAAGAATCTCACAGTTATTCGACAGTAAGGAATGACAAATTTGACAAGATAGCTTGGACAATGTGGATCACGCGACTGAAGCCGAAAGTGTGGCAGAACCCTGTTCTTACACAAATTGTAAGCGGAAGCTGTTTGGTCGCCGCGTCATCTCTGAGTAATCAAAATAATTTTTAATTAAAAACAAATAATATTTAAATGGATTTTCCACGTCGTGAGCTAGTGCTGGACGCATATTTTAAGAGGCTTTTGAAGAGTTGAAAGCATTTGAGGGCAGACAGAAGAAGATATGGCATAATATAAACTCATGTTGTTAAGTGAGGTGGAAGTGCTTTTCCAACGTAGAAAGCAGAGTTGAAAGCACTCTCTGCTGCCCCTGTTTTCTTTGATATCCCTCTCTGGGTTTGTTGTGTTTGAGGATGTGAAGCTGCTTTTCGCTTTCTGTTGGAATTTCGGAGGAACTCTCAAGGTTAGTTTGCAATTACATACGTGTCTCAGTTTAATTTAGTTTTTTTCTCTTTCAAGAATTCCAATTCTGAGATTTTTTATCAATGGACACTTGTTCAGCTACCTTCTGCAGAATTCTATATAAACATGGATGAGTTTTAGTTTCCAGAGCGAAGAAAATTCTCTATAATTTCCAGGAATATTAATGAATTAAATCTTTGCAGTTAGCTTATGATTATATTTTCCAGGCTTGTTAATTACCCAAAGAAAAAGAAACTCTACAGATTTCTCATGCTCTCTCTCTTTGACTTCAATGATTGATTGCTATTTGTCTTTCTACTTTGTGCCTGCAATTTACAGGTTTCCTGGGAGAATTCCTTGGCCTGCAGCTTTTGCTACAAAGACTGAAAATCAAGCAGCTTTCTCGGCAGATCATAGGTAAGTTTTGACACAAATCTTCAGTAAACAAACCTTGTTTTTAACAATTCTTAGAGGAACTTCAATCTCTAAAATTAATGCAGTAAATAATGGTCCAACGTACAAGACAAACGATAAGACTGAAAACAAAATGAGATTTTACGCGTAGCATAGCCATGTTTATGATGTGGAAAAAAACAAAATACAGCTAGGGAATTTGTATACGGTAATTGGTAATGATGATAAAGCTGCTGAAATTAATAAGCAGCCTCTGGACGCGTCATTGTCCGGAGGCAGAGCCAATCTGCAAATAATTACCAATTATGCATATACCTTAGTTAAATAGGATTGTAAGGCTGTGATTGCATGATGGGTTGTGATGGGAGGTCGGCGGGACTGTATTGATACGGATGATGTATGGGGAAGAAATTATTTTAAGGTTTCGGAATCTTTAATAAAATTTTCTCTATGTCACCTCAGAAAAGTCGTTCTGGTCCCTTTTAGGGTTAAGTGTTGCCATTTGATTTGCCACTGCCCAATCACTCTGCCCTCGGTCTACCTCCTCCTCAGGTTGAATTCTGATTCTTATTGGTCTATTATTCGTGGGTCCCATTTATTAGTTTTCCTTTTCAAAAAATATTCTTATATATAATAATAATAATTTATTAAAAAAAAAAGAAATATTGTGTTGGCTGAAGTAAAAGAATGATAAAATATCGATAATAATTTTTTGGGCAAGTTTAAGTCAAATCGTAAACGACCTCTACATGAGGAGAAATCAGGTTATTGATTACTCTAACGTATCAAATTTTAACTACTCTTAAATATTATTTTGACGAGTAAGAATGAAAATAGTATGTCATATGAATCACTTGTCGATTATATAGATTTTATATATAGTCTAATCCTAATCACATGTGAATTTTGAGCATATTATCTGGTACGTTAGATTTAGATTATGCTAGATCACGTTAAATGATACTAGATAAGAACGGAGGCGATGTTGCAAGATTGCTGGAAAAAAGTTTATGCATGAAAAAGATGATCTAATAATCTTTAGAAAAAACGGTTTCGTTTCTAATAAATATTGCTATCATCAGCTATCAGCTGAAGCAATCACGTTAAAAATTTACGCGATGCATTCATCTGCTAAATCAGTTTTTAACTGATCCTCTGTTACAGGAAGACAAGAGGCATCGATCTTGTTGACAAGAGACTGACATAATTAATGGCTAGTGCTTGTTGGGCATACTTTGATCCTGAGTATGAAAACTTGAGCATCAGAATTAATCCTCCAAGGTTCATTTTCTTCTCTTACATACTATTTCGCTACAACTTTATGCCTATTTTGTTCCTATTGGCTCAAGTGAGCTTCCCAGTGGACTCATCACCATAAATATATTCTAAGGACTAGCGGTTGTTGGAAATGAATACAGTAGTTTGAATTATTGTCTGAGCTTTATTCTTACGAACTTTTCCAAGAGGTAAATAGTCCAATGAATTGATTGACTAGATTCTCCACCTTTGGCTTCCCATCTTGAATTGCTCTTCAATCCATTCTAATTAATTTGGTTTTTACAGGGTGTCTGTTGACAACTCTAGCTGTGATGACTGTACTCTAGTCAAGGTAAACTCCTATAAATTAATAGAAGCTTAATTGTGCCCACTCATGGCCACCAGGGAACAACCATGTACTAAATCACCCAAGTTCTTGCAGTGGCATTCTGCATCAGATCATGGGTGAATGAGAATCTAGCTATACTTTTTAACATTCTTTTCCCATACACATCTAATAATATGTGGAATGTCATGAAAATCTGCTTGTAGTTCTTACAATTACGTTATATACTCAAGGATTTCCAATTTTAAAAGATAGTTTAATCTTACTATTGTTGCTATAGATATCGTGTCCAGAATGATCAGCATGTAAGAACGATTAGGTAAAGTTAATATATGGTCTGTGTTGTACAGGTTGACAGTGTGAACAAACCAGGAATATTGCTGGAAGTTGTGCAAATTCTCTCAGATCTTGACCTCATTATCACCAAGGCGTACATCTCCTCTGATGGCGGATGGTTCATGGACGGTAGGTAGAATATTTTTATCAAAACTAGTTGTTTTCTTCACAAGAAAGCTATGGCTATGACAGAGTTCTATTGCCAGGAATTTATTCTTCAGAGTACTAATTAGTCTATATATATCTACTTGTAATGGGAAAATTACCATTCTAATCAACTCTTTTTTTCTCTCTCTCTCTTATGAATGTACAGTATTCCATGTCACCGATCAAAAAGGGAAAAAGGTTACAGACAGCAGAACAATTGACTACATAGAGAAGGTATATGCACTTTTCTTACCATTGTTCATCTGCTTTCCCGTGCTTTAATTACATTTAAAACTGGATTTCTAATCCAAACTTCTTGACATGTAGACTGGCCTATCCTTAGCAGCATTTGCGTACGCCTAGCAACCAAGTGACAAGACAATAATTAATTAATTAAATTAGGCTTTCTAGTAGTAATAACACAGTAACAACTTTATCTAGCTAAACCTCGCATCATCTTTTCCAAATCTACACTGATCTGGATCGCAAAACATACCGTTCTTCCTATTGGAAACTTGGCTCTGATCCAGATGTGATGTATCAGCTGCAAAACGCTAGACAAGCAGTTGCGCTTGAAGATCACATCTGACTGGATAGGAGTGATACATATGTGAGTTTAATTAGGTTCCTGATTAAGCAGTGATTCGTGGAATATAAAATATGGTCAAGTTCACTCTTATGATCCATAGACATACTTTTAAGGAAAACACTCACAATTCACCAGAAATGCATTATATCTATTTTCACGACAATGCCTTTCCTGCCGAAGGAAATGTCCTTCCTTCCTAGTTCCTACTAAAATTTTATTTGGGTGCTGATATATGTAACAGAAATTGTAACCTTGGTGATTCGGTGCATATTGTAGCCTACCAAGGGACCAACTGGGAACGTTTTCTTTTGTTATTTTTGTTACAACAGTCTCTAGGACCAAATGCCCACATCAAAGATGGAGTCAAGACTTGGCCAAGCAAACGAGTTGGGGTGCACTCCGTCGGTGATTATACAGCTATTGAGCTCATTGGCACGGACCGCCCAGGCCTATTATCCGAGATCTCAGCTGTCCTCGCCAACCTCCGGTTTAATGTTGCTGCTGCTGAAGTTTGGACACACAACAGGCGAATAGCATGCGTTGTCTATGTCAATGATGATACCACGTGCCGCGCTGTGGATGACCCTACCAGATTAGCTAATATGGAGGAGCAGCTCAAGAACATTTTACGTGGGTGTGAGGATGATGATCAGAGAGTGGCTCGTACCAGTTTTTCCTTGGGGTTCACCCATGTTGACCGGCGCCTTCACCAAATGTTCTTCGCTGATAGGGATTATGAAGGTGGCGGTGGTGGAGTCACAACTGAGGTTGATTATCCTCCCTCCTTCAAGCCAAAGATCACAGTTGAGCGCTGTGAGGACAAAGGTTACTCAGTGGTGAATGTCAAGTGCAAGGATCGGGCAAAGCTCATGTTTGACATTGTGTGCACATTGACTGACATGCAATACGTCGTTTTCCATGCCACAATCTCATCCGATGGCCCATATGCATCACAGGTACTATTAATTAAATTACTTGCTGATAGATTAATATAGTTTACAAGTTCTTGTATCACAACATGCAGCAGATCTATATAATTAATTGAAATCAACTTGTAGGAGTATTACATTCGTCACATGGACGGGTGCATACTGGATACTGAAGGAGAGAAGGAAAGGGTCGTCAAATGTCTAGAAGCTGCAATTCGGAGGAGAGTAAGCGAGGTGAGCAAAATGTACTCTTGTTACAACTTTATGATCCATTACAATTGTCTCTATATGTTAACTTAATGGATTCAAACACGAACTGAATCAGGGTCTGAGCCTGGAGCTGTGCGCACAAGATAGAGTAGGGTTGCTATCTGAAGTAACAAGAATTCTGAGAGAGAATGGATTATCAGTGTCGAGAGCAGGTGTGACAACCATAGGAGAGCAAGCAATGAATGTGTTCTATGTGAGGGACGCATCTGGGAATCCAGTAGACATGAAGACCATCGAATCACTTCGTAAAGAAATCGGGCATACAATGATGCTTAATGTGAAAAAGGATCCTGCTGCCAATTCCAATAAAGAACCCGATCAGGCCAGTACTGGATGGGCCAAGACAAGCTTCTTCTTTGGAAACTTGTTGGAAAGGTTCTTGGCCTGAAACATATTATATAAATATGTCCATATGACTGTAACAGACACAATGAATTGTATATATAGAATAAGAAAGCTGTTCAGTGCAAAAGAAAATGGACAGGCTTTGTAATGGTAGAATCTAGTTAATGAATTTCCCTTGTAATTTTAATTGTAAAACATGCACTACTGTTTGTATTAAGCTATCAAGTTTGGAAACTTTTCTTTGACTTTTTATTCTGTAGAATTCCAAAAATATTTGAGTTGAGAAAGTTGATCTCCTGCAGAACGTCATTCAAGATGTATAAAAATAATAAAATAGAAAGAATATAATCAAATACTAAAAGCCCTTCTAAGGAGAATTCATGTCAAACACGTTTTGTAATATATTCCAATGAGTTTGTAAATCGTCCAAGAATATGATTGACTTGGAACCACAATGTAAATTGTAAATTAAGCCAAAGGGTTTGCTTGAAAATGAATTATTCCCGTTTTTTAATTCTTCAGTTAAATTCAGCCAGAAGAAATTTAACAATTCTTTTTAAAAAAAAAAAAAACTTGAAATGGTAAACTGAAAATACAATTATAAATATGTTAAACATTAATTTAAAAAAGAAAGAAAGAGTGCAAGAGGGGGATACAGCTGTGGAAGAATGCGTCGTTACACAAGCAAAGCAAATCATTTAAAGCCTAAGATGTTCTTTCAGAGTTTGAAGCAATCTTTGAATTCTTCTCGTAACTGTTAGAACCAATCTTGGTCTTGGTTTAGTTGTACCCAGCTGTGCCTCACTTTCTAAGAACTGAGCTGTCCTTAATTATACCCATCCAAGCAACTTTAAATTCATGATGCAAAAATTAGCCTAATTAAAAGACATGCTTTTGCGAAATTGCCAATCAAAACGGGGCTCTTAAAGAGAGTCCCATAAGCAAGTTTAATTTATTAATTAATTGAATCTCTATCTATGAAACTTTTATTCCAAGTTCATTGTCAACCTATACCAACTTTTCTGTCCATATTAGCTATATAT
>JANKKB010027432.1:0-10813 GCA_026225775.1 Bursera palmeri | reverse complement strand
TAGCCAAAAAAAAAAAAAAAAAAAAAATTTAAAGCTTTTTCAAGCTTCTCACAGCACTGCCAATCTAGTTGCTGCTTAATGTCAGTTTTGTCAACTTCAGATCTCTCCCAAACAACCTACACAGAGAACACATGCACAAACAATGTACACACAAACAAACATATGCATAAGCACCATGGATATGCAGTTATAAGCTATTAGGAGGTTTCTTTAGATAAATTTTCCATTTTGATTACTACTTTTCTCTTTCGTTTACAATCAACTAAAGTAAGATAAAAACCAAAATTATAAAAATTATAAGCAAGAAGGTCGTGTTCTTAAAATGATAGTGATTTCAAGAAAAATCCAAGTTATGACGTTGGATGTTTTATTTGTCTTCACGTCTTATTTGTCTTCAAATGATAAAAAGAGGGTGAAAATGAACCACTGATTTACGTAGATTCTCTGTAACTGAAATCCTATAGAGAAAACTGTGCCTCAAAAAACAATATATCTTATAAATATAACAGACATCAAGAAAGTTATGGATAAATGAGAAGACAAAAGCTCTAACAGTTTTTCAACAAAACTACATCTCTCTTCCATAGATTCATAACGCATCCAAATATGATCTCAATATGATGTCAGGTCAAGAAACATATCAATCTTTAAAGAGAGATTTCTTTATTTCAATTATTATTTACCAGAAGCTGATATCTACTGTATCTGTTCCTCCTGTGAATTCTACGTCGTACTGCAGACAACTTACGTGAAACTGCCTCCCAAATCATATCTATAGCATCACTAGGCTGGGATGGATATTGATATTCAAAGTGGTACACAATTTCCTTTAATTTTTCCCACATCTTGGTCCACTGGTCTTGCTTGATTCCCCTAAGAAGATTTAGCAGATAACCCTTCTTGACAGCATCGGATGAATTAACTGTTATGAAAAACTCTGAGTAGTCTAAGACATCTTCATATGGTAACTCAATCTCATCACTTACTATCACTGGAACACAGTGGCTTGCAATTGCATCAAAGAGGCGATTTGAGGAGGGGGTATCACCAGCAATATTCAGGCAAAACTTGGATGAGGCCATCCCTTGGCCTGCATTTTTGACCCCGTCTCCTCGAATGCTTCCAAATGCAAAGTGTACATCTTTTTCATCTTTTAGAAGGTAATATAGTTCCTGGCGGATAACTCCTCCCTGAAGAAAAATTGAAAGTTGAAACTATAACTATTGGCAGGAAAGATAAAAGATGGCGAATATAAAGATGATAAGCTCCACTGAAGTTGAGTTTGACTTCAAGAAAAGGAGAAAAGGGAAGGTAGAGTTCAAAAAATAAAATGTTTTAATCAAAAGGGCCAGCATCTCAAATTGACAGGGTAGCAAACCATAAAATAAACTATAGCTTCTACAATATAAGGCAAAAACATGAGTCCACTGCATTTGTTGTACCATTCGTGTTTGTCCATCCTTCAAAGAAGTATATTTATGCTTTAAGATGCCACCAACAAATGGATGATATCATCTCAGAGTATTTTGAACAATTAAAGATTTTAAAAATTTCCGGTTAGTCTGTACTAAGCTACTTATAAATCCACTTGTAAAATCTATAATTTGATACCACAAAATTTACTAGGTTAATTACTAATCCAATTGGTGTTGTGCAAAAAACTAAAAAAAAAAAGGAAAAATTTCTGATCCCATCTGATAGGTTCTGTTGGAAGACCACCTAAATTTCATTTGGGCCATCTAGATGATCTAACTGTTTGATCCAGAATTACACATACGGATGGTTATGAAAAACCAAAAAAAAAAAAAAAAAAAAGTTTATCGAGGTGGATCNACTGTTTGATCCAGAATTACACATACGGATGGTTATGAATAACCAAAAAAAAAAAAAAAAAAGTTTATCGAGGTGGATCCTCTATGTTTCAGATATCAACTCAGAGTCAAGGACTAGCCCACTGAGAATTCCTTGGTTTCTGTATGTGTGCATGAATACCCCGAGTATCTAGAAGGACATAAGTTAAGGAATGCCTGTGGTAAGAGTAAGCCAAATCCTTTTAGAAAGTGTAGTATCATCATAAAATCATGGAAATAGAATCTAGTCATTTACTGTTTTACTATGTCATCTTAAATTGTAAAAAAAATACAAATTTTCTGTAGTTAGTAGATAACCCGAATCATTTTCGAAATTTATTATCTCCAAATCAAGATAACTTATGTATTATGTCATAGCATCTAAATATGGTATTAATCAAGGTGTGTCATAGTGACTGTAGAAATGCATCGGTGACTAATTGCACTTTCAGGGCATGGCAGAAATCCATATCAAAGCAGTCGCATCACATAATACACTTTGACAGTTGATAATTGAAGGAAAATGAAGAACAACTTACATCTTTTCTGTATATTGCTCCTTGAAAATAAACTAATGTAGGACGCTTGTTGAAAGGAGGTGATTCACCACTAGGAATAGTCCTCACAACATGCATATAAGGAGCGATTATATCCTTCTCAGGATTCGCGATTTCCACTGGATATCTACCAAAATCTGCAAGCACAAACATGGCAGAACCCAACTTCCTTCTTGCATCCAACATGCTATTCGGATGGTGTGCTACGACTATATGATCCTGTCCACCAAATCGTTTCCATTCATCCTGTTCAGCCAAAAACTGAACCAATTTGTTTTGCAACATCTTATTAACACTGATCTCCTCCTTCCCATGAATCTTAGAGTGGCGGTTGTAGCTCAAAGAAGAGAAGAAAGGCACAAAAATAACATCTGCTTCACTTGAATTTTTAACTCTAATTGCACTACATGGTCTTCCCAACTTTTCTTCATTTGATGACAGAAGATCAAGAATGAGCCAATACTCCATACTGTGCTGTAAATTCAACCCACCCGGGTATTGTGGGATTTGATTAGGTTTGCATACATCAGGCCATGTCTCATTTGCCTTGCCCTTCCAACCCAATAATCCAAAGTGAAATTCAGGAGGCAAGTCATACATGAAGACCCTTAACAGAGCCTGACTTGAATCACAACTTTTTCTTTTCTGTTCTCCAAATGAACCAACCATTTCCTTGCCAGAATGGGAACTCTGACAAGCTACCTCCCCATTTCTCATTGTTTTTGCATCAATATGTGAACTCAGCGAAGAGAGAAAAGGCAGTTTGATTTGTTCACCATGGACATTGGGGTTTAAGTAAACTGATGTGCTATTAAGCAGAATTAGCTTGAAAACTGAATTTGGTATTAAAGAACTACTACTAAATTCAAGAAGAAACACAGAAGAAAGGATCAAAAGGAGCATAGAAATGGTTATCAAGTAGAAAAGAAACCTTGAGGCAGATATGCTCTTTTCCGACATTGATGAAGGGTAGAGAAACAAACTCTGGTTGGTTTACAAAATCAATTGTAGTCAATAACTTAAACCCAAATTTATCAAAAGAAAGCAACAAAAATTACTTTCCAGGTGGAAAACCTATCCAGAACAGATAAATGAAGAGGTTCAATTCCAACCCATTAACAAGACTATCATAATTTCCACAATATTGACAGAGAAACAATTAATCTCCAACACGAAATGATAAACTCAATTCTCTGTCCTTAAACCCTAAAGGGTCTTGGTAAGGATTTAAACTTTCAAGTACTTCCTCTCGAAATGCCAACCAACACCATCAACGGCCGAATAAATATTCCATTATTAGAATATTATTCAACAATTAAATTCAACAAACTTCTTAAAAATAGATTCTTGATATTCTGTCTAACCATAAGCTTCTCCTCCTGTTTGCATGATAAAAACAAGTTAATCGATCTCTCCCCTGCAAGGAACAAAGAAAAAAAAAAAAAATCCAAGTCGCAAACAAACTCTTTGAGCTCATACAAAGTAGTTGGTTTATCTTTTTATTTATGAGTTCCTGGGCATTCACAAAACTCAGAAAAAAAAAAAAAAGGGAAACAGGCGTGTAAAATAATGAAATCAAAACATATAATCTGAGTACTTCAGATAATCACGTTGGCTAAAATGGGTCCATGAGAAGTTGCAAGTAGAGTACCTCAAGAGCTTGTACTTAGAGGCTCCATGCGTCTTTACAGTCTGTGCAGTAGCTGGACCGAGTGGGAAGCATGTCAGGTGCAAAGCTCTTTGATCATAATAATAATTACAACTGTTTCTTCTTTTTATTTTTAACCTTTCCTATGGCATTTAAGTACCATTAAATACCATTATCGTCTTAATCTACTTTTAGCTCCTCACATAAAAGACGAGATCGTTGATGCAGGTAACTTTTCTTCTGTTCAAAGGGAGAAGTACGTAAACATCCCTGAGGTTTAGCAGCACTTTCAAGGACAGTCAGACTTAAGATACACAAATTATCCCTCATAAATAACAGTCGTTCAAGAATATCCCTTTATCTCAATATAATGATTAAAATACCCTCCATTCTATAGTTCATTGAATAAAAATTATTTAAAATAAAACAAATGACAAAAATACAGTTTTAATAAATATCATATAGATTATTTTTTAATTAACTGTATTTGATAAAAATAAAATTAATTAGACTAATTAATGAAAACTAAAAAACAAATCTTTCAACATGAAATTAGTTTGAATTCAATGAAACAATAAAATTGGATAATTAATTATACATAAAGTCAATAAATATAAGTATTTCATCGACAATGGACATAAAACAAACACTTATGAGATATGCTATTTTAGGTTTTTAGTTTTATTTATTTTTTCAATATTTAGCTTATCTTTTATTTTCATATTTTCTCTTTATTTTGAGGTTTTTTTTTTAATTTTTCAGTTTTTAATTTTGTTGATAATTTTTTTAGATTTTTATTAATTGGTCTACTTAATTTTCTTTTTATCACATACAATTAGTTAGAAAATAATTTATGTAAATTTTATTAGAATTATATTTTTAGTATAAATTTTATTTTTAAATAATTATTATTCAATTAGTAATGTAATCTAGGCATTTTAGTTATTATGTTTGAGATAAGAGAATATTCACTAATTGCTGTTAACATGAGGAATGGATTTGTCAGTTTTAAGTTTAACTGTCCTTGACAAAAGCTATGTGCTAAACCTTAGGGATGTTTAAAAACTTTTCCCTCTGTTCAAATCTTTTTAATTTTTTTTTTCTAATTGGTTTTTTATTTTCTCTCACTTTTACAAGCAACATAACTTTCCCAATTTCCAAAAGTAAAGAAACCCACTTGAGAGAAAGTCCATTTTCTAATAGTGATTTAATTGCTCCTTACTGGGCATGCATTTCCATGTCAATTTACATAACCTTTAACGTTTTTCATTTAGTCCAATCAATCAATGGATTGTGAAGTCATTGATTAAGACATAAGACCTTTCTTTTGTAATTAAAATTGACCCACCCATTGAGCTCAACACAACTAATCTATGAATCATGACAATTCTGTGTTGGTTCATGCACAAGTTCAGCATCTTCTGTGGAAAGGGTAGGTGGAAATTACTTTTTGCAATTTTGAGATTTTGGTGAAGCTTCAAATGCTATCACTTGGTTGAAATTTGCATATCTATTGTCACTTCCAATTATAATTTCAAATATTAATAATTATTCCGAGTTTACTGAGTCCTTGATATGTATTATAGATTCTCCATTATAATTTTTATTTGAAAAATGAAACAAACTTATCAGGGCCATGTATATTTTCTGGCCATATCTTGGGCCCAACAGAGGATGGAATCAAATTCCATTTCAGGAAAAAGTGACTGGTCGTTACAAAGGAGAGAATATTGAAATTGATTAAAATATTACACCCAAAAGAACCAGTTCTACTTGAATTGAGGAAATGATTTAAGGGCATTTGGGCCCTCCACTCTTGGTCTTCCAGTTGTTGTAGCAAGGGCAAACTGCTTTGTTGCCATAGTAGCCAGGAGGAACGCAGAGGCACTTTGCACAACATTTTTGGCAGAAGAACATGCATGGTTTGTGGTACTGTGTCTTGCTACATCTCCTTGAGCATTGTGTTGGGCATTCTGCAGGTTATTTAATTAGTTCCAAGTTCATTTATTTCATATTAAACAAACACTTGTTACAGATAGCAAAGAAGAAGAAAGCATGTAAGTACTCACGGTAGCTCTTTAGACTCCCTGGTCCATATGCATTCTGGAAACACAACTTTGGTCAGAATCGATCATGTAAATTGCAAAATCTGCAAACATATAACCATCTGACTAAAAGAAAGAAAAACTTACACTGTCTAGGTGGTACTGAGTCTCATGTGCCATAACCTATGTAACCAAGTAATGAAATATATATCAATCAAGAGAACTTAATAAGATAGTGAGCCATGGTCATTGAGCTTTTACTATTATTAGGAACTAACCTTTTGGGAAACCATAGAAATGGAAAAAAACACTGCTAGAAGCATAACACATAAAAGCTTAGCCATTGCTATGGGTTGCAATAAAGAAAAGACTAGGGAAGGCTTGAATGCTTGATTCGAACTTCTTAGCCCTTTGTGTGATTTGCTTGGTCGAGAGTGCCAAGTTTTGCGGATATAAATAGGTGTATTGTTGAATGCTGATATTTGGTATTAATTATAAAGAAGAAAAAAGAAATATAACCTGGTGTGGTATGTTGGGTCACATGCTAGAGAATACCAATGCAATGCATCTTGTTCTATAATTGAGATGTGTCATTTCAGCCATGAAATCTGTGTATGAATTCAGATGATAATTTTACCAGTTATCGGCTCTCTTCTTTACTAGCCCAACTACTAACTGTAAATTTTGTACTATGTTTACAGTTCATAGCCATGACATCCACAAATAGTATTGTGTGCACGATTCAGCATTTATATGTGGGTTACTACTCACCAAAGGACATGTGGTTTAAAATTTGACCGAGAAACTAATTTCAAATTAATAAGATTGGAAGATGAAAAATGGATCCAGCTAAGGTGTCCGTGCCCCTGTCATAAAATGATGGGTTAGGGCAAAAATTTGGGAAAACTGCAGTACTAGGAGCATCCTAATCAAAACTTGAAAACTGTAAAGAAAATAGAGGAAAGTTTGAGATACTTCAGTTGTGACGGGTACAAAACGCTGAGCACATCAAATCTTACAAAGTAGATAGCAAAATTGGATTGATGATTTGATACCAATAATGGGAAGGAAGTTGGGGAGGAAGAGTAGAATAGCAATGAAGTAGTAAAATATGGGTTTTTGCCAATAATTCAAAGGGAACCCGACCCATGTGCATGTGCATGTGCAAGCTTCTGGAGGAAGCACATGCCTTGAAGACAGCGGTCTGCCCTTTCCTCTGTAAACCATCCCCTTGTGTCTGCACATTTTTTATTTTTTATGCGCGCTTTTTTAGATCCTAGCTTTCCTTATCGTATCAGTCTTCAATATTTTAATTTTGATGTTATACTGTTTAAATGGATAATTTAAGGGTTTAAATTCCTTAAAATATCATTCTAACAAAATAATAAAATCACTTTTAAATTTATAATGTAATATATATAATATTATCGATTCGATTTCGTAACAATTCTCGTTCCCATTCCATGCATGTAGTTGAAGGGCTGGGCTCCAATTGAAGCCATCAACTTCACCTGAGGTGGGGAAGAAACTACACTAAGTGATGTCTACATTGAAGAGGGCTACCTTCTGTTCTGCACTAAAATTTATTAGTGGGGTTCTACTACGTCGTGCGATCATCTCATCTGACATGTTTACTATCATACATGAATTATATCAATTATACATAGAAAGGGTAATTTAGTTAAAAATCGACCACCTCTTCTAACCTCTTCTGTCATTGATATCTAATCATTTAATTTAGTCAAAAAGGCCAATAAATTACTTTATCTTATCAATATCTTTATATTAATTGACAGTGGTCAAATAAAATTGTATAAGAACAAAAAAGTTGATAGAATTTTAGATGAAAAAATTTAAACGTTTCTCAGATAATGTTATCCTCATAAAGAAAAAGTTAATCGACCTAAAGAAATTTTAGAGATTTGATAGTGGCATGCAAGTGAGACTTGGGAAGAGACAATGTTAGTCTTGGGAAAATAGCTAATAAAATCTCAAGGTGATAATGTCATATTTGGGGAAGAGAAAGAGAGAGCTGTCAAGAATGATAAAAGAGAGAGATGAGAAGGAGAAGAGGGGAAGGAAAAGGAATCTGCAAAACTGTAGGAAAAAGATTGGTAGGAGAGCCTCTGCCAGCCCAGAAAAGCCTTTGATGGGCAAGGAAGGTCGGTTCATGGAGGCATGCTTATGAAAGCTTGTAGAGAACAATATATGGGAGACATGTTTCTGTATTATGGGGGAGTTACGTACTACACGGGGGAAGCATACCATAATATATTCAAGGAGTAAACTCAGGCAAAAGGGAAAGCAAACGAACCTCCAGAGTGTTATATCTTTATATATTCATCATATCTCTCTCTCTTTCGATTCTATCATCTGCATCTCTCATTACCCCGAACATAGACTTTGGCATTAGAGTGCTTTTGAAGGTACACCTTCCTCTTCAATAAAGGAGGTCATTAGAGCAAATCGTGAGAGATGGGGATGACAATGGACTAATGTTTTTTTTTTTTTTTTTGTTATCTTGGACACTAATGGAAAGGGATAAAATAGGTATTTCATAGAAAAACAAATATTGGTAAAATCCCTAAACCAAACACTTATGTACAACACAATCCACATCAAAAATTTCAAAATTATGACAAAATCTCAAAGATCAAAGCTAAATAAAGCACTCAAATTCTCAATCTTAATTGGTATAGTAATTGTGGCCATGGCTGGCAATTGGTGATGTCGTAGTTGGCAGTTGTTATCCTCACAAAGCTACAATCTAGCATCGCAGGGCCACATTGTAGCCAACTGCGACCTGGCTTTATAAGGTTAGTTTCGGCCGGTTGTAGCTAGCAACATACCATCGCAATGTCAACCCCACCAAACTCAAAAGGATTGATTTGAGAATTAGGATTTTAGAGCAATTAGGGTTTCTAGTTTAGCATTTTGGAAAGTATGGAGGGGAGGTCATTTGTGCAAGTCTAGAGAGAGAAAATTCTCTCAACTGGCCCTTCCTCTGGGAATCCTTTTCGGCCTCCGTTTTTCAACACCACCTTCACCGTTACGTGGATCAAACATCCTGTGTCGACCTCCTCTTGTTTGATCTACAATCCCCAACCGAAACCCCTCTGAAAATCCTTCCGTAAACCTTCCCGTAAACACCCTTCCATAGCATAAACACTGTTCATACTATTCCTAGCCGCCGCCACTGTTCATCGTGACCCTTCGCATTCCGGTAGCGGTTGGCCTCCCAAGTGGTACCGTTGGACTCCTTTGCCTCCGCTGAACCCAACAGTGGTGGTCGATCTGCATAACACTGCCGGAATCCATCGGAATCTCCCCTGAAAGTTCCGGAAAACGTATTTTTCGATCTGCTCCAGTCGTCGATTCAGGGATCGAGACCACCTGGGTTCTCTTCGTCTGCTCACGCTGAATCGGAATCCACCATCCTCCCCCGGCGTTCTGGCCTGTATTGCCGTCGGCAGAAGCTTGTGTTTCTCCTCCGTCGATGTGAACATCGCCCCCCAATCGCCGGCGATTTAATCGTCACCGCCACCTCCATCATACTCGTCTGCCGTCGACAAAGCTGACCCATGTGTCCGTTCCGATCGTTCGCCCTTGGATTGCCGGCGTGAGGGCGCATTTTGTTGCCTTCGTGAGCTTTTCGATCGGCCGTCGCCACGTCGACTGAAGCTGCACCGCCGGCACGTGAAGCTTCCCTGAGGCAGCGCCTCTCTGGTCGTTCCAGCGGTGACCCCCGTTGCTGACATCTGAGCTGCCGTTCCCGTCCACCTGCGAGTGTGCGTAACGGTAACACGCAGGCCCTCTGCTGCCCCCCTGTACCTTGCAGTTTTGATAGCCACCCCCCCAGGTTTATTCCTTCCACCCCCTTTTGCTTTCTGTTTTGACTTCTGCACCCCATTTTTGTTTTGGATTGTGTTGGTTACTTGCCTGGAATTTTGTGGGGTTTCTTGGTCACCCCTCATGGCCTCAAAGGCTGAGTCGAAGCCTCCAGTTTCCCAGGCTCCTTCACCGCGTGCCTCATGGGCTTACAAAGTTCGTGTTTCTGGGGTGAAAAATGGAACAACCCTCCACCCCGAGGTTGTCCCAAGAGGAGGGATCCTGTATATCCCACCTGATGTCTACAATGCTGGCATGTCTTTTTGGAAGAGGTATCTTGTAGGATTTATTCCGGGTACCCTTCTGCCTTTTCATGCTGCCCGGTCTATTGCTGAGCGTTCTTGGAAGCATATGGGTTTTGAGGCAGCTGCCTTGGTTGCTAAAACCAAATACTCCTCTCTTTTCATGTTTCGCTTTCGCTTCGAGGATGATCTGAGACAGGTCCTATCCGAGGGGCCTTGGATGTTTAGGAGTAAGTATATCTATCTTCAACAATGGCATGCGGGGATCCAATTCCGGGATAACATCCAGACGCTCCCCGTATGGGTCCAGCTTTATAATTTATCTTTCCCCCTTTGGACCACCAAAGGGCTTAGTCTGGTTGCTAGCATGATTGGAAAACCTTTAGCTTGTGACCAAGTTACCTCTGAGGGGAGTAGACTCCAGTATGCTCGAGTCTGTGTTGAGCTTGTTGCTAAGTATGAGCCTGTTGAGTCTATTAATGTTTCTTTAGATAGTACGACTTACCTTGAGGTTGAATTGGATTATGAGTGGATGCCTAAACGGTGTCCTACGTGTGAGTGTTGGGGGCATAAGTGTAAAGCT
>JANKKB010027430.1:0-10800 GCA_026225775.1 Bursera palmeri | reverse complement strand
TTGAAATAAATTGTGAATAGGAGTTGTTTGCATTAAAAGCCTTGTTCACTCACACAAGCCTTCACTAACCCACATACACATTCAGGTGTATGTTGTTTAGTTCATTTTTGAGATGCAAAGTAATCCAATTAGAGTCTAATTAATTGGATTGTATAACCTCCTAAAAACAATGTCATTTTATGTATTTTATTTTATAGACATTGTCTAATTGTTGTGTGTAATCATGTGCAAGAGTTGTATTTTTTTGTGTAATTTTCAGACTTAAAGTCAGTAGCTCACCGTCGCGGCGCAAAACATCCCACTCACAGCGGCAAGTTTCTGCCTTTATAGGAGTTCTATGCTTTGATTTCTGCCTTGGCGATGGATGACTACTGCTGCGGCTCTCCGTCTCGGCCTCAGCAAGATTCTAAGTCAAAAGCTCAGCGCTGCGGCACAAACTTACTACCATTGCTGTGTAAACGCTTCGAATCCAATATTATGTCCTTGATTCTTTTGGTTTGTAAAGGTTAATTGAAGGGCATTTTCGTCCTTCTGTATAAGGGCCATTTCTCTTATATTTTGACATAATTTGATGAATATTCAAAACTTGAAAGCAAAACACTTGTGTGTGTGTTATGGAGAGTGCTTTCTCATATTGAATCTTTATCCAATTCCTTGCCAAAGATTGATGTCGGTTCAACTTCAAGTGAGTGGATTGTGTTCCTTTAAGTTTAAAGCTTCCATTTTGGCATCTTATATTGTAAGTATTTATCTTATCTCGTGTTGAAAGCCATTGAAAAACTTTGTATTGATGTGTGAAGACATTAGTGTATGCTGCTTGTGTTGATAGTTATGTACACGTAGTTGTTGATTTGAGGTTGATATATTATGATTTGATTAGAGACAATTATAGGCCATTCGAAATTTCTTACTTGTGTTGTTGAGTCACTCCAATGTTTGAGAAATGTATGAGGAATATGCATCTATATATATATATATATAATTTGACTAAAACGTATTAGTATAATTTTCTATAATCAAGAATATATCATTATCGGGTCGTTTTCGATGTGACTTGTATTTTTCAATTTTCATAATTTTTTTCTTGCTACTTTGATTATATCGTTATGTAACAACTAAGATGAAAAGCTTACTTGTTATAATTGTTATTAATTAATAAATAAACAGAAGGAAACGAAAGAAAGATTATGAAATCAATTATTCAAATTAAGAGATTCTTTGTGTATAGTTTTTTTGTCAATGACAATGTGGCTCCCCACATGTATGTAATTGCGTGATGAAACGAACTGATTGTTACATCAGGAAATTGACAACAGTTGAAGCCATTTTTCCTTTTCCTTTTAAATATCTATTACTATTATTATATCTTCCGTGATATTTTTCAATTATCTATTATTATTATTATATTTGTAGAAAAGAAAGCAAAATATATGAAATCATTGACAGTTTTTTTATGACTTTCCTAGGAAAAGTTGTTAATCAAAAAAATAAATTGTGAACTAACAAATTGTTTATTATGCAACTAGAAAGTGATTTTGCAGTAATAATTAAATTACAAAAAATAAAAAAAAATATTTTTTTATAAACAAAAATTTATAGAAAAGTTTTTCACCTTCGAATTTGTCAAATCCCCAAACATGGCCTCGTATATATCATTTGAGAGGGTCATTTTCTACAACTTTTGCCCAATTTAGGGGGATTATGAGAAATAATTAAAATTAAGCGTACAAATTAAAAAAATTAAATATTCTAATTTATATAATTTATTTAACCATTATTAATTATTATGATGAAATACCCTTTAATCCAATTGTGATTATACATAACTGTCTGACGAGTTCGATAATTTTTTGTTGACTGTCAATGAGTGTGACGATTTTCCATCGATTTTCTGACTAGTCTTGTGATTATTCGACAATTTTTTAGTCAGTCTGATGAGTCAACGACTTTTTGATGATTATTTATCAATTGAAAAGTATGAGAGAATAAGAAGTTTGGTTTATAAAGAAGATGTATTTTAGTCGTTTTAGGTATGAGTGGGTAGATAAGTTATATAAATTAGAAAGTTAGATTATTTTTCAACTCACCACTTAATTTTGGTTATTTCTCGTGATCCCCTTGTATATTAGATATCTAACCAACTGTAAAATTCCTACAATTCTTATGTTACCTTGACTGACATTCAATACTATCAATTCAAGACGTTTTGAAAAATCCCATATGCTCTTTTTTTTTTTTTATTTAAAAAAAATAGAAATATGAAGAGATATAGGGAGACTTCTTCGAAACTCCATATGCTTTAACACTATTAAAGAAACCCTTATATATTTTTAACAATAATAATAATATTTATTATTATTTAGATGTGAAGCCAAGGATTGTTATGGCATGCCATGGGAGCTTTCCTTATTCTAACCATTGCCCAATGCCCATTTAATTCATTTCATAAAAGTAAGAGCTTTCATTTATTTATTTTTATTTTTTATTATAAAATTAAAATATTATACTAAAAAAGTGGGGTAAAAAAGTGTAAAAATTATATGTCTGGTGGACTGTCCCAAAAGGTAATGCTAATGCAATGCTTTCAAAGGTTGTAGCACTTACATAGCTTCTAATAGAAGTCCATTGAATTTTGTTTCGAATATTCTTTTTATAATTAAAAAATTATTATTAAAATAGAGAGAAAAGTTGAGTTTGACTTTCTCAATCTCTCTTGTTACTGAGAGTTTCTTGGAAATGAAGTAATCTTAAGAAAAGTTATTTTCTAATCCAGAAAAGTAGAAAAAACAAAGCGTCAATATGAAATCGGAAAAAAAAAAAAAAAGAAAGTCTATTTTTAAATATGCATGTAGATAAAGAAAATAAAATTCTATTGAAAATCTTTTAAATATGAATATCATATATTTAATTGTTATTTAAATTTAAGATATTAAAATATACAATTTAATAGACATTTCTATCTTGTTAATATTTTTTTGATAAACAAAATTTTGTAGGACATTACCAAACAGAGTCTGAAAGATGATCAATTACATTAATTTCGTTTGATAAACATGTCAAAAAGATTTCTGGCTTTCTTAGGTTAGACGTTTAGAGGACATTTAATTTACAACTATTCATTTAATAAACTAATTTTATCATTTTCAGGCAACAATAAAAATAATTTTTACGAGTTAATTGATCATTGATTATGGCTAGCATGCATAAATGGGTTGATGAACCTAGCTAAAACGGGCTAATGAACTGACAGTTTTAATTAGATAATAAAAATTTTTAAAATCTTTGAGTTATTTTTTAATATATCTTTGAGTTTAATTATTTTTGTAAATCCTTTTAAATATTAAAATGATTTAATATGTTTATATTAACTTTTAATTGTATATAGAAATGAGCAGTGAAGAAGGCAACACTAAAAAGAAAGAAAAAAGAAAAAAGAGAAAGAAAAAGAAAAGAAAATTCCTGCCGTGGCTTGCCTAGGCTTTTGGCGCCCTTTAATAAAAATCTAAGTAACTGGATTTGACCAAGCTTTATCTATCTATTTCCCTATATAAATAAAACGCGCTCACACTCTCTCTCACTAAAAAAAGCCTCACCACTCACACGTACTCCCTCGCTCTCGGCTCTTCTCATTAAATGGCCCTCCGTATAACATCACGTACAACTACAAATACTCGCAACTCATCTCCAATCCAAATTTTCGTTTCACTTTGCTTCGACTCCAATTCACTTTTTATCTGAGATACCATAGCAGGAACTTACGTGCATATATACCAAAAAAAAAGAAAAAAGTTAAATGGATCCGGAATCCGGGTCGTCCACCCGGGACTCTCGACTGGTAATTTGAATTTCCGTTATGCGTTGCTTGGTTGGATTTTATGAGATTTTTTTTTATTGCTTTTGTTCGTTTTTTCGGTTTTTTATTTTTATTTATTTTGTATTAGTTCAGTGCAGTGTTTTTGTTTATTTCGTATATGGGTTTGCTATCTATTTGGAATTTAAATCTAGAAAATTTTCCGGGAACTAATTGTGTTTGTAATGTTATTATAATATGGAATATAAAAATTTTGATGTTGATGGTTGGTTGTTAAATATTATCATTTTGAAAATGGAACTGTTATGTAATTTTGATGGGGCAAGTACCATGGTGCTTTTAGTGCTTTTGTGACTGTTGTGGACCCAATTGGCTCAAGGACTCTATACATCTCTTTTATGTGTATGCGCGCATCAAATATGGCTGTTTACGAAGATCTGTGTTTGGAATTGTTTGTGGGGTGTTGACAATGTGATATTGTGAGTAATTTTGCTACTTGGGTAATTTTGCAAGTTGTGATTTTGTTGATGATGTGAATTTCTTCACTTTGCAGAAATTTTATAAGACTACTCTAAGTCTAGCATACCAGAGTTTTTGGTGTTGTGTATGGCGACTTGAGCATATCCCCAATCTATGTTTACAAGAGCACGTTTAAAGAAAGTTTGAGATTTCATGAGGAAGATGATGTAATTCTCGGGGTACTTTCTATGGTTTTCTGGACTTTGACTCTTATCCCTCTCTGCAAGTACATTATATTTGTCTTAGGAGCAGATGATAATGGTGAAGGTGCTCCCGAAAGACCCGCTGCATGTTTATCAGCTTATTTATATAACTCTGCACTTTGTTTGAATTCCTGAAGGAGCCTAGCTCGTTCCTGCAGGCGGAACGTTTGCATTGTATTCGTTGCTATGTCGGCGTGCAAATGTGGGACTTTTAAGTCCTTCTAGTGCACCTGATGATGATATTCCGGCATTCACTTCTGGAATGCCCCTCAAGGAGACCAGGGGTAGTTTGTTTTTAAAAGAGTTCTTTGACAAGCATTATAGTTCTCGAGTTGTACTGCTGCTGGTTGTGCTTTTGGGGACCGGCATGGTGATTGGTGATGGCATTCTAACTCCCACGATGTCTGGTATTGTATCTCTTTTGCATTACATTCCGAATTCATAGGTTGACCATGGTGCACAGAATTATTGGATCGTTATGTCCATAGATTTGCAGTATTAGATCTTACTTTTAAGCTATTGCTTGATGTTTACGTTCCAAGAATTGCTCAGTTCTTCTGTTATTTCATTATGTTGGATGTATAGATGTATGTGTTCTTCTACGTATGTGTGTGTGCGTGGGCGTGTGGTGAGAGAGTGGAATATCTTACTGCATTGGTTTATTGATTGGCATTGTTTGAGTTATTAATTATTTTCTTATGTATGCAGTCCTTTCTGCTGTTGGTGGCATAGAAGTGAAGGCCAAGGGTCTGCAGGAGGGTAAGTAAAACTGGTATTTTGTATCTCCTGTAAAGGGGACAATTTTTTTTCCCCTCTTCTTCTTATGATCTGTACTTGATATTATTTTTTCCTTGTCTTTAATTGAAACTTCTAGCAAAGTTTTGGCATATTAAATTAAAACAGGTCCTGTAATTTCCTTCAGAAAAAGCCATTATAGCAAAAGAAGAAGAAAAAAATTGTCAGTATTTAATGACATTTGTTAATATTGTTTCTTTCATGCAGGTTATTCTGTATTGATTGCTTGTGTGATTTTGGTGGGTCTATTTACACTTCAACATTTTGGGACACATAGGGTTGGCTTTCTTTTTGCTCCTATCTTGTTAGCTTGGCTCTTGTGCCTTAGTGCGGTTGGTTTATACAATACAATACACTGGAACCCAGGCATTATCAGAGCTCTTTCACCATACTATATTTATATTTTATTCAAAAAGGCTGGTGAAGATGGATGGAGTTCTCTTGGAGGCATTGTTCTTTCTGTGACAGGTTTGTTAGTTTTCCATCTGATTTCATCATTTTCCATTAAGTCTATTTCTCTTGGAATGACCAAAAATCAGTTTTCTTTGACAGGTGCAGAGGCAATGTTTGCTGATCTTGGGCATTTTTCTCAGCTTTCCATCAGGGTGAGGTCCTCTTTATTGTCCAAGTTCTTAATAATTTGAAGATGTAACAATAATCAAATGCATGACATTTTCTGTTTGGATTTTCTTTCCCATTTTGTTTCTATCTATTTGTTAGTTGGTAGTTTAAAAGAACTTTACTGCTTGTATCTATTAAAAGAGCTTGTTTTTCCTAGTAATTTTGTTAAGTGACCATTCAACCCAAAAACTTAACCTCTATTACACACCTTGCGCCTGGATTGCACGTACCATAGCCATAAATTCAATGTATTATAATGTAATTAATTCAATAGGGATTTTAACTCGAGACCATTTGGTCAAACTTAGCTATTGATAACTTAACTTAATTTCTTGTAGCCATAAGTTTTGGATAGGAGGATTGTGTTTGCTATTGTTGGATTTTTTCTAACATTTTTTTTGGGGTGGGCAGATTGCATTTACTACAATTGTTTACCCTTGCTTAATTCTTGCTTATATGGGTGAGGCTGCTTATTACACGAAGCATAAAAAGGACCTTGAAAGAAGCTTCTTTAAAGCTGTCCCTGGTAAAGATTTTTATTTCTCCAAATAAAATGTTCTTTAATTGTATTTTTGTACTAGTGGATCAAAAAGTTGTATTTTATGTAATTTTTATCTGAAGGTACGCATGCTATGTTTAGGTAACCAAAAAGGTAATATTTTGATTATGTCATCAACTTACCATCCATTATAATTTTCATAGTTTCTTACCATAATTATTTTTTAAATTCTTAGTATTTTTTCCTTGAAGCAGTTTGGTTGATTGAGTTTATCCAAGTTGGATCTCCCTTTCCACTACTAGATGATCTTTTTTTTTAGGTCTTTGTTCTCAAAAAAATCAGTTGCATCTGTTATCTTCTGACATCTCTTTGAGATTCCTTTAGGTATTTATTCACAATTGGATTAATGGCGTCACCATAAAGGTCTTATTGTCTTGGGTTGAATCTTTCAGCCTTCTGGCCTGAGTAGCTGTCCTGTGGCATGAAATTCTGTATTGTATAAAATGACATATGTTGGGCATTGGTGTGCCCATAAAAATGTGGTCTTATTTTTGTGAAATTTAGCTTCAAGGATTTTGGTGGCTAGCCACAAATGTGATGAGATCTGCTATTTCAGAGAAAAAAGTTGAATCCTGACCGCAGTGTCTTATTAACTAATTGTGGAGCACAACTCTTTCATGCAGTATCATTAACTATTTTGGTGTATGATAAGCATAAAGCATATGCTGTAGTCTTCTACTAGCCTTTCTTATACTTCCAACTCCCCTACAAGCTTTTAATGCATAAGTGTTCATCACTAGTTACTTTACAGTTGATTTTGGTACGTTTTAGGTTAAGATGTTCTCTAATTATTTCTAATTTCGTCTGCTGGATACTGTAACATTTTTTGGGTTTGTGCTCATGTTATTTCTTTATTTTTTCATCTTTCCAGAGGCTGTATTTTGGCCACTATTCATCATTGCAACCCTGGCAACAGTAGTAGGAAGTCAGGCAATTATTTCTGCCACTTTCTCAATAATCAGCCAATGTAGGGCATTGATGTGCTTCCCTCGTGTGAAGGTAATACACACATCAAGTGAGATCCATGGGCAGATCTACATACCAGAGGTTAACTGGATGTTGATGGTTTTGTGCCTTGCTGTTGCTGTTGGCTTTAGAGACACAGACATGATAGGCAATGCATATGGTACAAGTTTTGATCTCTCTCTCTCTCTCTCTCTCTCTCTTTCTCTCTCTGTGTGAAGTTAACATTTAATTTTTTTTATTTTTGCTAGGCCTTGCTGTCATCATTGTAATGTTTGCTACAACCTGCTTGATGTTTCTTATCATTGTCATGGTTTGGAAGAGGAATGTTTTGCTCGCTGTTGCTTTTATAGTTGTTTTTGGATCCTTGGAATTGCTCTATCTTTCTGCTTGCTTTACCAAATTCCTGAAAGGGGGTTGGCTTCCTCTTATGCTTTCCTTAGTAGTTCTTTCTATTATGTGTAGCTGGCACTATGGGACTGTAAAAAAACTTTCTTATGAGCTCCATAACAAGGTAGGCTTGGATATGCTTCTAAGCCTGGGACCAAATCATGGTATAACTCGTGTTCCTGGCATTTGTTTAATCTATTCCAATGTGGCCTCAGGTGTCCCACCAATGTTTGCCCATTTTGTCACCAACTTTCCCGCCTTCCACCAAATCCTCATATTTGTTACGCTTCAATCTCTCACAGTTCCAAAGGTGCCAAGCACTCAGCAATTCCTTATTAGCCGCATTGGCCCACCGGAGTTAGGTGCCTTTCATTGTGTTATAAGGTATGGTTATAAGGATGCAAGGAAAGATACCCATGCTTTTGAGGGTCATCTGATTGACACTGTGGCTGAGTTTCTGCGTCGCAATGGTGATGATTGTGATATTGAAATCTCTGAAGGGGCAATTAGTGTGAATCATCAGCAGTTGAGCCCAGACGTGGATGGTGTTGAATCAGAACGTCAGAATGGAGATGGTACTGGGGCTAATTGTAAGAGGGTAAGATTTTTTGGTGTAGAAATGCCGTACAACAGGCAACTGGAGGAATTCGAGGACGCTAGGGAATCTGGTCTTGCATATATGATGGGCAATACTTGTGTCTTAGCGACTGATGCCTCTTCATATTTTAAGAAGTTTGTCATTAACATTGTATATGGATTTTTGAGACGAAACTGCCGGCGTCCAGCAACAGCACTTGGTGTACCACACGCATCTTTGATAGAAGTAGGAATGGTTTATCGAGTCTAATGTCACCCAAAACGTCAAGCTATTTCCCTTGTTTGGATTATTCAGATATTGAAGAATATCCCTAAAAAATCTCTGGAGGTGCAAGCTGCTGCTTTACCCTGACAGACAGGTTTTAAGATAATATCTGCTTGATTTTGATAGGAGTAGATGGATGCTCAACCAGCATAATAGAAGGTCATGGAGTTTTACTGATTACAAGCTGAAGTAACTATTAGTCTTATATAGAACCAAACTCCAGCTTTTACACTGTTATAGATGATGGTACAGGTTTCTTGATTTGTAGAAGGCTTTCAAAGTTGCAATACTAGGGATAATGTAATTAACTTTTTTTATTTATTATATGATGCATTGTTTTGTTATGTCCTGTTTGTTATTGGCAAAAGCTATTTTTTTTCTCCTTTGCTTCAGGGTCACTGTTCAAAAGCTTCCAGAAAAATGCGGTGCTGTTAACACAATTACTATACCGAGCAATATTTGTCAGAAAGTAAAACTGAAGAAGGGTATCAAGTTCAGCGGACTAGTTTTATTCCAGTTTGGTATTAAATTACTCACAAAGAGCTAAAATTACAACTTTTCTCGGGTCTTATTGATTCAGTATTACAAACAGCGATATGCCACAACTACATATAAGCCTAATTAGGTTTCAATGTTTAAACTTCACTGTTCACAAAAAGATATGTAATAATAACTTAATACAAACAAAATACCTCAAACTAGCGCACAAAGAATCACTTCTCTACAAGCCCAGAAGAGGGTACAAAGAATGAATCACTTTTCGACAAACCCTGAAAGCGGGGGGAAAAAGCGAAATAGAAAAGCTTTGAAGAAGCTGATTGAAAGGCTCAAACATTGGCAGAATTGTCAGGCTTGTAATGAGGAGGAGGGGGTGAAGAGGTAGCAGTAGCTGTACTCCCCGGTGGAGGAGTCGGAATCCCAAAAACCTGAGCATTTGTACGCACATCTTGCCTCCCTTTGGCTCTCCCCAAGAAGTAGCAACCAAAACCAAGCAGTATGCAGAACAGAATTAGTGGCAGGGAAATCACAACCACCATACCCATCTTGAATATTGATTTTGAAATTCCAAAGAGCGAGAGCGAGAGAGAGAGAGAGAGAGATAAGTGTATCTGTATGGAACAAGAAGGGGAAGAGAGGATTTGTGTTTGTATACAGGGAGAGATAGAAGAGAAAAGAGAATGGCTTTAGTTTTATAAATCAACAATGATCTGGAGGTTTCAGATTCTCTTAATAAGAGAGTGGCTTTTTTTTTTTTTTTTTTTTTTTTTTTTTTTTANGTGGCTTTTTTTTTTTTTTTTTTTTTTTTTAATGTGTCATAACGGTTGGCTTAACGTTCAGGGTTCTAACGGCTACTTTTTTTGTTGGGCCAATTACTTTGAAACAAGTCGCTTTCCAGCAGTGTAAGTACATTCACTAAGGGAACGATGAGCTGGCAAATAAATGCGCTTGAGGCCCATTTTATGTTACACGCATCTTCATCAACCGGCTCTGCTTCTGTTTCTTTTTTGTGATCCACTCTTTCTTCGTCTTGACGGCCGTGGTGTGAGGGCTATGATGGCGTGTGTTAGTGTATCCTCTATAAAGTAGTTTTTATTTTTAACATTTAGAACAATTTTATTGGATTTTATTATTATTTATTTGATATTATATTTATTCCATAATATTTATTTAAATTCATATTCTAGGCAAACATTTAAAATTTCTATGACTTATATTTAATAGTAAAGAATTATGAAACCCAATTACGAATGAGTCAGTTCAGATTATGTTAAAAGATCCCATATATATTATTTTTTTAAACAAGAATTTTGATTAATAACAATTTAGCTTATTAGATCAAATGGTTTAAATCAAAAGTTTTAAAAAATATATTCAGTATGTCAATTTATCAAATCTTTATATTAGCCAAAATGGATGGTTAAAAATTTAAGTTATAATTTATTTTAAATGAAAATTTAATGTAAAGATGCTTAGCAAACATATTTACATTTTAAGGCCAAATAATAGTGTTGTTGTATTAAAAAATAGGAAGAGGCCATATGAACCAAAAAAAAAAAAAAAAAAAAAACTTAAAAAA
>JANKKB010027429.1:0-10799 GCA_026225775.1 Bursera palmeri | reverse complement strand
AAAAAAAAAAAGAGCAATGTTATATTTATAAAAATTATTATACAAAATCTAATATTACTCTTAAGAAAAGCTGGACATAGTATTATCCACCTGATCATATTTTTTATTGAATTGAACAATTAATTTTATAGAAAATTATTATAGAATTAGATGTTATGATCATAATTATTATCCAAGGTTAGAGACCAATAATTTGAAGAGTCTAAAAAGAATTACTGATTTATCGAACATGAAAGACTGGAAACTGTTTGTCAATAGGTAGCATTACATAATATTTTTTTTAAAATATGATTATTTTTCAAAAATCTCTATAATTTGATCATTTATTGGAGTAAATATATAGATACCCTTGAGATTTAGTCTAAGTAATAAATTTATTTTTGTTATTTATAAAATAATATAGATATTTTTATAAATAGAAAATATAGGGTCTTGATATAAAAAAATAGGATCTTGATATCATTTAAAATATCAAAATGAAGATTTTGATGTTAGTTCATAAATAACAGGGTGCTTTTGGAGTTGAACTGTACCTCAAGGGGTGTCTAGGCATACCCCATCATTTGTTTTGTTTAGAACCGGATAAAACCTGGTGTACCGTCTATTACTCTCAAGTCAAAGCAGCGTGTGATACAAGGGGATATGTCTATAAACTAAGAATAATTGGTCATTGTTTAATATGGATCTTCCACGACCCGACTCTGCTTCCAGTCGAGCAAATTCTCGGCAGCAAACAAGAGGCGTCGCTAGCTCTTTACTCTTTACACTCTTTCTCCTTAGTCGTTACTGACTGTCACTGTTTATTGCTGCTGCCTTTTGTATTGAGAATCAGAAATGGTTCCTCTGGTGGGATGCATAGGCCATATACTTCATGTACACGTCATCCGATGGCTGACGGAGAAGAGGCTTGATCCTACTTTCTCTATCCGGCCGGTCAATGAGACTAAACTCTACGACATTGAACCTTCTAAGTTAGCTGGTAAGTGGGTTCATCTTCATTTCAGCTTTGACTTTACTGTCATAACGCAATCAGTTCAGTAGTTTAATTGTTTTATTTGTTGTGAATTGTGATGCAGGGCTTTCAGAAAGTCAGTCCGATCACCAGGTGTGGTACTTTTTCTGTGAACCCTGTTATACGAATGGTAGTAAGAAAACCATACAACGAAAAGTCGAGACAGGATACTGGAAAAGCACTGGCCAACCTTGTGACGTCAAAGATAAAAATTCCATGAAAATTGGCAGCAAAAGAACTTTGGTATACTATAAACGTCAGCTTGGTAGCAAGGAGACCAAGACGCTCTGGGTCATGCATGAGTTCCATGTTGAAGACAGTCGTCATTTTCAGGTTTGCGCTTTGTACTTTAATAAACTTCTTCTTGTGAGTCGTTGAAAATTTGCCTTTATTTTGAACGATTCATTACTTGTTATAGGTTGTCTTTATTTCCTTTCTCTATTGATGAATTATCTATGGAGTGCAAATCTTTTGTTAGTTTTCACTTTACACACTCTGTTGTTCATGGAAGGCTGCATAATTAGCTCCTCTAGATCCATTGTCACTGCTTGAAGATTGAAGTGATTGGTGAGCGTGCTATAGAATCTCGATTTCAATTTACTTGCTGTTTTAATTAGGTACCTAAAGTATCAAGCTACCAACAGGTTTATTTTTGTGTAATCTGTTTTATGTGGAGATATATGCAATTAGTCTGTATCTTAGTTATCTGGTTGAGAATGATATTCCAGGAAATTATGCAAGAAATTGTGAGTTTTGTTCTTATCTTCAACCACAAATATTTGCGCAAAACCATTACTAAACTCGCTATGAGAATATCGTCTGTATATGAGTTATTTTGATTGAATGATTGTCATGTTACTTTGTCTTCTCTATAAGTAGCATACTGGAAGTCACTAATGAAAATTTGCTATGGTTGCAAAATGTTGACTATTAATCCTGCATTCTAGGCATCGAACTCATTTTTCTTTTACCTTCAATTGTTTGTTTTTGTAGAAGAATTATGTTATCTGTTACGTGGAAAAACAAGAAAATAAAAGCCCTAGTGATTCTACCCCTGCTGATGTTCAACCAAGTCCCAGTTTGGCTCCGGGTTCTATAAATCACGATATGGAAGACACTTTTACTAAGGTCAGATAAAGCACATCCCATGGGCATTTTAGAAAAAAAAAAAAAAGTACATAAATGTGTGAATGAGAAAGTTCAGACTTGGTACTTCTTTGTCTATGGTTCCTGCTTCAGGTAGAATATCACCAACTACTCAGTCGCCCTTTGATTTCTGATACTGAAAATCCTATTACGAAAAGCACTTCTGCACAGGTGAGACAGAGCATCCCTTAAGGGTAGTTTTCCAATATCAACGCAAATTTATCTGGTGCAAAAATATATTTCACAACTCATTTTTTTTTATCTGTCTATCGCACTTATTTCAGGTTGCTCCTCAACCACTATCAAGTAAAAATTTGGTTTCTAATTCTAGAGATCATGATGCCAAAAATATTTTTCGGAAGGTGAGGAAGAGTATGGCTTATGATTTTCATATGATATATCAAACTTATACATATGGTGCATAAAAATATTTTCGTGGCTAACTCTTGTCCATTTATTGTTCCTATTTTAGGTAGAACCTCAGGAAATTTCAAGCCAAAATTTGGTTTTTGATTCAAGAATTGATGCTGCAGAAACTTCTTATTCAACGGTAAGAGTATACCACACGATAGTTTTTATATAAACTTATACATATGGCACATGAAAAATGTGTTCATATCTGTTCATGTTACCAAAAAGTACTTGTACATATAGTTCCATTAGAAACTTATTCAAATCTATTGTTTGTTTGTCTATGATTCGTACTTCAGGTAGATCCTTAAAGTTTTTATATCAACTTATATATATGGCACATGAAAAATAAATTCATACCTGTTCATATTACCAAAAAAAACTTGTACATATAGTTCCAATAGAATCTTATTGAAATCTGTTATTTGTTTTTCTATGATTTGTACTTCAGGTAGATCCTCAACTACTATCGTGTCAATATTCGATTTACCGCCCATCAAATCATGATTGTGCAAATGCTTATTCAATGGTAAGGAAGAATATGACTTATGGTACTTTTCCTTATCAACTAATATATGTATTGCAAGAAAATATATCTAGAATTAATAATCCTTTGTTTGTGTTTCTAACTTCAGGTACCATCTACTGAATTTGGTGCATTTAATGCCTATTATGAGCAGAATCACTGCTCTGCACCACAGATGCCAATTAATCCAGAACGGGGATCCTGTTCCATGTGCTCAAAGAACTTTAGTGAAGACATTCAAGCATGGATTTCTCAATTTAATCGTGAGCATGAAAATGTTGCAAGTACACAACAAGATTTCCAGGATGCAAATCCTCATGAAAGAAATGATTCAAGAATTGATGTTACGGAAACTTCTTATTTAACGGTGAGAGAGTGCCATACGGTAGTTTTTATATCAACTTATACATATGGCACATGAAAATTGTATTCATACCTGTTCATGTTAACCACAAAATACTTGTACATATAGTTCCAATAGAAGCTTATTCAAATTTATTGTTTGTTTGTCTATGATTGTACTTCAAGGAGATTCTTAAAGTTTTTATATCAACTTATACATATGGCACATGAAAAATGTATTCATACTTGTTCATGTTACCAAAAAAATGCTTGAACATATAGTTCTGAGAAAAGCTTATTCAAATCTATTATATGTTTGTCTATGATTCGTACTTCAGGTAGATCCTCAACTATTATCATGTCAATATTCGGTTTGCGGCCCAAAAAATCATGATTGTGCAAATGCTTATTCAACGGTAAGGAAGAATATGACTTATGGTACTTTTCCTTACCAACTAATATATGTATTGTCAGAAAACATATCTAGAACTAATAATCCTTTGTTTGTGTTTCTCACTTCAGGTACCATCTGCAGAATTTAGTGCATCCAATGCCTGTTTTGGACAGAATCACTGCTTTGCACCACAGATACCAATTAATCCAGAAAAGCAATCCTATTCCACATACTCAAACAACTCTAGTGAAGATTGTGCAAATGCTTATTCAACGGTAGGGAAGAATATGACTTATGGTACTTTTCCTTATCAACTAATATATGTATTGTCAGAAAACATATCTAGAACTAATAATTCTTTGTTTGTGTTTCTCACTTTAGGTACAATCTACAGAATTTTGTGCATCCAAAGCATGTTTTATGCAGAATCATTGCTTTGCACCACAAATGCCAATTAATCCAGAAAAGGAATCCTATTTCACATACTCAAACAACTCTAGTGAAGACATTCAAGTATGGATTTCTCAATTTAATCGTGAGCATGAAAATGTTGCGAACTCACAACAGGATTTTAAGGATGGAAATCCTCATGAAGGAACTGATTCAAGAATTGATGTTACGGAAACTTCTTATTCAACGGTAAGAGTATCCACGCGGTAGTTTTTATATCAACTTATACATATGGCAAATAAAAAATGTATTCATACCTGTTCATGTTAACCAAAAAATACTTGTACATATAGTTCCAATAGAAGCTTATTCAAATCTATTGTTTGTTTGTCTATAATTTGTACTTTAGGTAGATTCTCAAAGTTTTTATATCAACTTATATATATGGCACATGAAATATGTATTTATACCTGTTCATGTTACCAAAAAATACTTGTACATATAGTTCCGGTAGAAGGTTATTCAAATCTATTATTTGTTTGTCTATGATTTGTACTTTAGGTAGATCCTCAACTATTATCGTGTCAATATTCAGTTTGCAGCCCAAAAAATCATGATTGTGCAAATCCTTATTCAACGGTAAGGAAGAATATGACTTATGGTACTTTTCCTTATCAACTAATATATGTATTGTCGGAAAGTATATCTAGAACTAATAATCATTTGTTTGTGTTTCTCACTTCAGGTACCATCTGCAGAATTTGGAGCATCCAATGCCCATTTTGGGCAGAATAACTGCTTTGCACCACAAATGCCAATTAATCCAAAAAAGGGATCATATTCCACGTACTCAAACAACTCTAGTGAAAACATTCAAGCGTGGATTTCTCAATTTAATCGTGAGCATGAAGATGTTGCAAATTCACAACAGGATTTCCATGATGGAAATCCTCCTGGAAATCTTCATGAAGGAACTTATTCAAGAATTGATGTTGCGGAAACTTCTTATTCAATGGTGAGAGTATGTCACACAGTAGTTTTTATATCAACTTATACATATGGCACATGAAAAATGTATTCATACCTGTTCATGTTACCAAAAAAAATATTTGTACGTATAGTTCATAGAAGCTTAGTCAAATATATTGTTTGTTTTTCTGTGGTTCGTGCTTCAGGTAGATCCTCAAATACTTTTCCTCATCGGCGAATATATATATTGTCAAAAAACATATCTAGAACTAATATTCTTTGTTTTTGTTTCTCACTTCACAGGTACAATCGACAGAAGTCTCTGGACCACAAATGCCAATTAATCATGCTGCAGAAAATACTTTCGGTACGGTGATGAAGAGTATGGCTTGTGGTAATTCTGAGCATCAACAACTGGTTCGTGAAAAAATATATTAACAATTTGATTTCTGATTCAAGAAATGATGTTACAAAAAAATACTTCTACATATGCATCAGAAACTTATTGAAAACTAAATTTGTTGGTTTATGTTTGTACTTCAGTCAGATCTTCAACTGCCATCAAGTCATGTGGTTTTTGACTCAAACAATCGTGTTGTAAGGAAGAATATACCTTATCGTACTTTCTTTATCAACTAAGACATGTATTGTCAGAAAACATATATATCTAGAACTAATAAACCTTTGTTTGTGCTTCTTACTTCAGGTAGACTCTTCAACACCTGCAGATTTTTGTGCATTGGATGGTTGTAACGGGCAGAATTCCAGCTCTTTCTCTGCACTAGAGACACTAATTAATCCTGAATTTGATTTATTTTACTCAAACAGCTTTAGTGAAGACTACAATGTGCAGAGTTCTCAATTTAATGATGAGTATGAAGATGTTGCGAGTTCACAACAAGTTTTGCAGCGTGAATATCCTCATGAGGGGAGTGGACTGCCTCCTGTTGGTAACATGAATGAAGAAGCCATTGATCAGATGATGAAAGAGCTATATGAGTACAATCCTCCTATAAATCATGTAAATCATAATTAAGTTTATGTAGGGGGAATGCCGTTCTTATTGAGACTATGAATGTTCCACTCATGATTCATAATTGTTTGAATTGTCTTCAACAGGATAAACTTTCCACCGCAGAGCCAGTAGCTACAGCTGAGGATGGCGTACAGCTTCCTGATGTCACCCAGGCGGCCGAGGGTACACAGCTTCCTGAGGCTGAGCAACCCTCACAGGCTACACCGCACGGTGAGCGTGTACAGAGCCCACAGGCTACACCACATGCTGAGACTGCACATAGCGCACAGATAACACCGCATTATGACGATCTCGTTCACGCGTTTGAAAGACAGGAAGAGGTGATTTCATACTATTGAGATTCTGTTTATTTCAAATTGATATGGAGGAGCACTAATATTTTGAATTATAATCTTCTTTCAACAGCTTGGCGTGGAGGATAGACCTTTCGATACCATGTTTGCACAACTTGGCTACCAGCAAATTGATATGTCACGCCAAAGGTTGGATATGCTTCAACCAGTAAGTGTCTCCAACTTTTTCTCACTAACAACTCTCATTTCCGTATATTTGATGTAAACTGTTTGAAATGATTGGGGTACTTTCTTTTCAGTTTAACACGGATGATGTGCGCGCTGGTTTCAATATCCCTTCCAGTACCATGCAGCCTCTCATGCAACCTCCTCAGCTGCAGCTGGATATTAAAAAACGAAGTATAAATGGACGACAAATTAAAAAAGGTCATCAACTTGTTTCCCTGTATACGACCGCCGAGAGGCCGAAGAAGAAAGTCAAGCATGGAAGTCTCAAACAGAAGATAAGTGCCATAGAGGCTGAGTATGAGATGTGGTTGGTCGATGACAAGTTAAATCGAGACCTTGGCACTTGTGAGGCTGACCCAAAATGGTTTTGGGAGTTACAAACAGATAAAGTGTGGTTAACAGATGATGTAAGTTCGATGCAACTGTCTATACTTTGTAATTGTCTCTTCTTCAATGCTAGTAATCGATTAATGTCTTTTGTAGCATATAAATGCTTGGTTATTCCTCGTCCGGCAGATGCAAAAAGTCAAAACCAACACTTGGCCTCAAAGGAGCACGTGCATGGACTGTTACTTCTATGTAAGTTGAGTTGGAACTTTCTTAAAATTGTCATAATGCTTTGTATGGTCATAATTAATGTGTTCATATCTAACAGGCATACATTAAGTCGTTCTGGATCAAAAATAAATCGGATCTTGCTAAGGGAGAAGTTTCATCCGAACTTGCAAATTATTTTTTAGGTGTCAGGCCACTGTTAGGCAAGCCTTGGAAAATTGTGGATGAGGTAACCATTAAAGTCACGAACTTTTGCTTAATCAAATCCATATATAAAAACACTAATCCAGTATGTTTGTCATTGTAGGTTTTTGTACCAATTCTAACCAATAAACATTGGGTCTGTGTACGTATTGATCTGGTTAACCGCAAGATTATCATCTACGACTCGTTCCTTGCCAATGAAGGTACGGAGTCTATCATTCAGACGATGCGATGTCTTGCTGAAAGCATACCTCACATTATTAACCAATTAATAGGACGTGTCAGACAGCCGAATATCTGTCAGGAGGTAACACCATATTGGATAGAGCGGTTGTCAACAGGTGTACCACAACAGCCAGACAATAGTGGGGCATGCGGGATCTATTGTGCTAGGTTCATCGATCATCTTATTCGTGCTCATGATATTAATGAATTAGCACGTTCTTCTCCACAATCGTTAAGGAGAATGATGGCTATTGAGCTTTGGTACAATGGCCGTGATAAGCAGCGTGGTGATGGCAAATGGTCAGGTCGGCCTAGTTTACCTACTACAGTATAGGTCTTAGCCCGGCCTGTATTAAAGTAGGTCATGCCAAGGCCCATAGACTAGCCCGGCCTGGCCCACCAAAATTAAATTATTATTATTTTTAAATAAAAAATATTAAAAATATATAAATTAAAAGTAATTAATTAATTAAATAGTAATAGGCCTAAATAGTATAAGTTTAAATAGTATCATGTCAAATGTTGTAATAGTTGTTATGGGGCTAGATAAGGTTTGATTTTTTACCATACGTTTGTATATTATTTAAGGGGAATTTATTCTGACCCCCCAATTAGATTTCAAGAAAACACTTACCCCACTCTTTTACTAAATTAACAATTATCCTCCAAGAAATTAACATTGTTTTCTCAAAACTAATACTTACCCTTTAAATATTTGAGGGATAAGTGTTAATTTTTTAAAATTTTTTGGAAAGTAAATGTTAGTTTAATAAAAGTATGGGGTTAAATCTCTTTAAAATTTAATTAGGGGGTATTGAATTTCCCCATTTGGCTTAGCAATTAAACAGCCTTTTACCACCTCACTTTTTGGTGGAAATCCACCTTGATATATAAAATTTACTAATATTATTATCGTCAAGAATATGCACCAATTTAAGTTTTATTGGGTAAAATATTTGGGAAATTGATCTGTTAGGCATGTGAAAATTGATTGGAAAATTATAAGAAATAGTTAAGTTTGAGGGATTAAAATGAAAATAGGGGCTGACGTTGGTTAGGGGAATTATATAATTATAAGATTTGACTATTTTTTTAACCCCTTAAATTTAGTTATTTCATATAATTCCCCAAAGTGGTTTCGCCATCATCAAGATTCAATCATTCATTTTTCAGAAGCCGATAATAAAGTCTTGATAAGAATTAATATTATTCTTCTTCAATAATTTTCAGATTGAAAGTTTTAATACTTATATGCAACAGAATACTTTCATTGGTAAGGTGTATATACATATTAGTGGATCGATATTCTAATTCAATAATCTACCCAAAAATATATTAACATTATATGCAATTAATTTTTTTATTTTTTTATGATTTTTGTCCTTTTTTCTTACTATTTATGATATCTATAATAACAGAAAATTTTATCACTAATTTTTTTAATCTTAGAAAACAACTTATTTTTATTAAATAAAACGAATAGTTTAAATACTTTTTCGCTTTATAACAGAAAAGACTTTCTTGTTAGAAATCATCATATAAAATCTTTTTTCTCTGGCTCTTTTTCACATATTTAAACTAAAAATGATAATTTATTTTAACCCATCTGAGAAAAAATTTCTAGGTGTACCCTTGTTTCTCCACCCTCGGTCTTTACAATTTTGTAAGTACTTACATAGTCTCTATACAAACTTCCTTTTTTACAAGCTGATATGACACTCTATAATTTGATGATTAAATCTAAAAAATTTTAATTCATCAATTAAGGTTGATATTGATGATGTGATAATCATACAACAGTGTCACATCAATTTATAAAATTAAGTTTGTAATTGAGGCACCACTCTTTTGTAAGTCCTCAATAATTACGCATTTCGAAGATGTGCCCCTAAATAAATTTAATTATGGTTTACAAAATCTATTGAAGCAATGCCCACAAATAGATTGTTTACCAAATCGATGGTTTCATCGTTTGCGCCATTGGGATGAGTCTGTCCAGTTCCTTCATCGGGATTTCCAGTACTGGAAATCTTGTTGTGAATTGTCGACATCTTCATGCTCACAATTAAATTAAGAAATCCAAACTTGAATGTCTTCGCTAAAGTTGTTTGAGAATGTGGAATAGGATCCCATTAATTGGCATCTATGGTGTGGAGTAGTGATTCTGCCTATGACAGGCATTGAATGCACCAAATTCTGCAGATGGTACCTGAAGTGAGAAATACAAACAAAGAACTATTAGTTCAACGATATGTTTTCTGACAATACAAATATTAGCCGATAAGAAAAGTACCATAAGTTATATTCTTCCTTACCATTGAATAAGCATTTGCACAATCATGATTTGATGGCCCGTAAACCAAATATGGACACGATAGTGTAGTTAAGGATCTATTTGAAATATGATTCATAGACAAACAAACGATAGATTTGAATAAGCTTCTAATGGAACTATATGTAAAAGTATTTTTTTAACATGAAAAGGTATGAATACATTTTTCATGTGCCATATGTATAAGTTGATATAAAAACTACTGGGTGGCATACTCTCACCGTTGAATAAGAAGTTTCTACAACATCAATTCTTGAATCAAAAACCAAAATTTGGCTTGAAATTTCCTTAGGTTCTACCTGAAATAGAAACAATAGACAGACAAGAGTTAGTAAACGAAAATATTTTTTTGCACCATATATATAAGTTGATATGTCATATGTAAACCATAAGGCATACTCTTCCTCACCTTCCGAAAAATATTTTTGGCAGCATGATCTCTAGAATCAGAAACCAAACTTTTACTTGATACTGGTTGAGGTGCTACCTGAAATAAGTGCAATAGATAGATAAAAAAAAATGAGTATGTGAAATATATTTTTGCACTATATAAATATAAGTTGATATTGGAAAACAACCCATAAGGCATGCTCTGTCTCACCTCTGCAGAAGTGCTTTCTGTCATATGATTTTCAGTATCAGAAATCAAAGGGCGATTGAGTGGTTGGTGATATTCTACCTGAAGCAGGAACCATAGACAAAGAAGTATCAAGTCTGGACTTTCTCATTCACACAT
>JANKKB010027427.1:0-10790 GCA_026225775.1 Bursera palmeri | reverse complement strand
AATATTTGGGGGGTAAGTGTTAGTTTTGGGAAAACAGTGGTAATTTTTTGGGGGATAAGTGTTAGTTTAGTAAAAGTGTAGGGTTAAGTGTTTTTGTGAAATCTAATTGAGGGTCAGAGTAAATTCCCCGTCATTAATCACTTGGATGGAACAACATTTGCACAAATATGTGTGTCTTCTCCGTGTGTTTATGTTGTATTCTTAGATGTCTTTTTATCTTTGGTAATGAATGCTTCTGATTATTGACAAAAATATTTATAGCGAATACTGAGAGTACGAAAGTTTGTTAATTTGTATGTCACCCATGCCTATGCAATTGTATTTAAAGTACTTTATGATGGATTCCAACCCAAGGCATTGAAATTAGGTATGAAATAAAGAGAATTGTTTCAAAAGTACTTACAAACTCCTTTACTAATTTTTGAATCTTTGTGACCTAAACTTGAAATTTTGGTCACCAATTTCCTACACAAAAGCAATTCAAACTAGTAAGATTAATTTCCTCCAATGGTGTGTACAACTATCACTTTTAGATTACACAATCTTTGCTAGAGAAAAAGGAAGAAAGTGAAGTAAAACTTCCTTGAAAGAGCAAGAGCAATATTCGGCCAAGCATATGTGAGTGGAGAGATAGTGTTCCTTTATTACTTACATGTCATCTAACATGCACACACAAGCCATATGGAATAAGCCTCCCGTGTAAATCCGTCATTGATGAATCTTCGAAGTACGACCCATTAGGCCTTCGGATATGTTAGCCGTAAATCGTCACGCGCGGATCGTCCGACGTCCTGAACACCATATGCCGAGCCCATGATTTACAAGGCATGGTTGGCTTCTAGTAAAGCAACAAGCCTCCCAATTATCCGAAAGTGTGCGTAAAGTCATGTAACCTTCGTCAGGCATAGTTCTATGTAATTAAATCCTATATCATATGTCACTTACGGAGTCTAGGGATGAAATGTGTCTTCCCTAATAATGCCGAACATTTTGGATCCTTGTTTTTTGTGCGATTCTCTTTTACGAGCTGTGACCGAGAACAATCCTCGTCACACTCTTGCATACCGGTCGAGCTATGACTAATCACCGTTGAATCCAGTGTGACATTATCTCCATATACTCGGAGTGATATGTCCCGTCTTGACATTACACCTACTCCTAAATAGGTTACGGCGCACCCAACGATAAGCATATCTATACCCTAGAAAAGACTATTCACGCAAATGTTAAAGCTAACCGATCTCTAAATGAGATGGCTGTGTAAGTCTCAGGTCTAAGGATTGCTTATACCTACCCCGAGCAGACCTCTCATAGATATATAGCTAACCAATGGGATTCCGTATTGGACCATATCCAGTGAATATGTTCTCGTATCTAAACAACTAACAATGTTCCCCTATACACTTGTATAAGTATTTGATACTTAGATGTGTGAGAATCATATGTTATATTTCTATAACCAGTACAAGTGTACTACTAGTCTATTCATACTGCGGATATCCAGTCTCGACAGTACTTTGACCAGGGACTTTTTAATGATTTTATGTTTATCGAATCAATTTCTGTCTCACAATCAAATCATTCATTTATCAACATTATATGGACATTTATCATAGAATACAAATGTAATCCAATTACAATAAATGATAAAGAATATGTCATTTCCTTTATTACATAAATTAAATGTGTATAATATACTAAGTATATTTACAATGTGATACTCTTGGGCACAGATAATCTAACAATCTACAAGTATTTTATTAGGCTTTTCTAGATTGTTATTTATTTTAAAATAATTAATCATATAATAAAATAAATGAAAAATAGAACAATATTGTTGATGTGTAAGCAAAAATTGAACGAGACAATAGCAAAAGGAAGAAAATGCCCTTACAATGGATGGAAATAAGAAAAACAAGAAAATCACTGCTAAACAACTTCTAAGTATAAAGCTTACAACCTCTAATGTATAAACTCTAAGAAAATAGCTTAAAGATGCTGGAAAATCCATTGGTTGGGAAACAAAGAGAACCTTGTTGGGAGTGTTATAAGAAAGCTCCCGAAGAGTTGGTGAGATTAGGAAACCAATGAACGTATATTTATTACAATTCAATAAAAGTCTGGGGAGTAGTTGGTTAGTTTAGGAAACCAATGAATGTTTATATATTTAACATCATTTAAAGTTTAGGGAGGCGTTGGTGAGTTTAAAAACCAATGAATGTTTATTTATTTCAGTAACGGAGCTTGAGGCAAATTTTTGGGTGGCCAAAAAAATTTTGGATAGGCCAAACAAGAAATACTCAAGTCTTGAAGGGGTAATATTTAAAATTTAAAATTTTTTATTTACAATATCTATTGATTTTTTATTTGTTAGGGGGGCCATGGCCCCCCTCAGTCCTCAAGAAGCTCCGTCCCTGATTTATTTCACTTATTTTTAAAAGAGAAAAGGATACAGTTTACCTTGAACTCTATAGTTAATTATTTAATTATCTTTAAAAAAAAAAGATATTTACTCTCAATCATCCATTAAATTTTTTTATAAAAACAAATATTTCACTGAATCAATGGATGATATTTACTCCAAAAATTTAATATCTGTTAGTTATATTTAACGGTGTTATAATAAATACTTAGAATAAATACATAAACACTCATCTAATGTACCTAAAAATAATAAAATCATTCTTTTGATTATAAAGTAATATAAAGATCTAATTTTTTATAATCTTTTGAAACGAATTAACATTGTGAGGGTATTATCGATATTTTTTTACTTAAGTAATATAAAATATTTATAAATTAATAAAATTTATAAAAGAAATAAAGATATATTTTATACACTAAATAATTTTTGTGAATTTAAATAATTACTAAATAATTTTACTTACTAAAATTTACTTGCTTAATTTATTAAAATTATTTAATAAATGAAATAAAATTTAATTATATAAATTTATTAAAATTATTTAGTTCTTAAAAAATAATTTACATGTTTAAATTATTAAATTTATTTAAATTTATAAATATTATTTAGTAGATGAAATATATTTTTATAATTTTTTGTAAATTTTTAAATATTTTATATTACTTTAATTTATAAAATATCGATAATATTATTTCAATATTAATTAATTTTAAAAATTATAAAAATAAAATTTTCATATTATTTTATAATTAAAAAAATAAATTTATTATTTTTTGATATATAAAGTAAGTTGCGTGAGCCTTTGAAAAATTGATGTGTGTTTGTCTTGCAAAAGGACGTAGACCCAACTTTTTAGAGGGTTGTGAGATAGTCATTTTCTGAGGTCATTCACAACTTTTGGGAAGCAGACTTGTTACATTTATGGCTCAAGTCTGCTTACTCAGCTAAAACGACAAAACACATTGAAGATAATCACGCGCAGGCCAACGACTTTTCTCCAGAAAGTATTACTGCCACAAACAAATAGTTGAAAACGTAGAAGACTGTGACCAGAACAATAATTGATAGAGAGTATCATCTTCTGCGATAATTGCAGGAAGATTCCTGCCAATTGCAAATGTTACCAGCGTTTTAGTCGGCTAAAGAGACAAAACATTGGATGTAACAAGGCACTAGCCAACAACTTTCTGCAGAAAGTATTACTGCCACAAACAAATAGTTGAAAACGTAGAAGACTGTGACCAGAACAATAATTGATAGAGAGTATCAATCTTCTGCGATAATTGCAGGAAGATTCCTGCCAATTGCAAATGTTACCGACGTTTTTGTCAGCTAAAGAGACAAAACATTGGATATAACAAGGCACCAGCCAACAACTTTCTGCAGAAAGTATTACTGCCACAAACAAATAGTTGAAAACGTCAAAGACTGTGAACAGAACAATAATTGATAGAGATTATCATCTTCTACGATAATTGCAGGAAGATTCCTGTCAATTGCAAATGTTACCGGCGTTTTAGTCAGCTAAAGAGACAAAACATTGGATGTAACAAGGCACCGGCCAACAACTTACTTTGTGATGAATTAATTCCACAATCAAATTGGTTTTTTAAGAGCAAAGAATGTGATGAGTCATTGTGAATGAGATTGTTCATTGATTTATGAGAATACTCGGCTCAAGAGTGTAATTAAAGAGAAACCCTTCTGAAAGGAAAGAAAATGGGGTATCTATTTCAACCCCCTATTAATTTTTTTGTTAAACCAAATGCCTCATTGAATCAAAACTAACGTAAAACCCCCCAAAATCATAACCTCCGTTAATCATATTTAACAGTGTTACAGTAAAAATTCAAGATAATTGTCTAACCCCATTAATCATAAAATAACATGAAGACCTGTATTTTTAGTAATTCTTTAAACCTAATTATTATTATGAGAAAAATATTTATATTTTATTAATTAAATATAAAATAATATAAAATCTTTAAAAATTAAAAATTTTTACAAAAAAATTAATAAAGATATATTTCATATACTAAATAATTTTTGTAAACTTAAAAAATTCACTAAATAATTTCATTTACTAAAATTATTTAGTTTTTAGTAAATTATTTACTAAAATTTACTTGCTTAATTTACTAAAATTATTTAATAAAAGAAATATATTTAATTACTAAATATATTTCATTTACTAAATATTATTTATAATTACTAAATAATTTTAATAAATTAAGCAAGTAAATTATTTACTAAAAACTAAATAATTTTAGTAAATTTAAATAATAAAAATATATTTTATTTACTAATTATATTTTGAAATACGATTTTGATTATTTGACGTATTTTTGTTGGTCTGTTCTTGATGGCTGGCAAGCAACTCCTAGTCATACAGTAAGAAAATTGATGATCAAATGATTTGATTTGTTAACTTGGTCATATCTGGTAAGTGGGACGCTAGTGAAATCATTAATTTGTTAATTGATTATAAATTAAAAAAGATCTAATTTTATTTTTGAGATTAAAAGAAATTATTTATTTACTTGTATTTTAAAGTATAAGTCAGTAATATTTATTTGTAATTATTTTATTTATTTAATGAAAATTAACTACTGATTTGATAACTAGCTTCTATATTACGTACATCAACCGTTATAAAACGTGGGATTTACTTGCTTAATGTATTAAAATTATTTTGTAAATTACTTAAATTTATAAATATTATTTAGTAAATAAAATATATTTAGTAATTAAAATATATTTCATTTATTAAATAATTTTATTAAATTAAAAAAGTAAAACTTAATAAACAATTTACTAAAATCTAAATAATTTTAGTAAGTGAAATTATTTAGTAAATTGTTTAAATTTACAAAAATTATTTAGTATATGAAATATATATTTATTATTTTTTTGTAAATTTTTAATTTTTAAATATTTTATATTATTTTGTATTTTAGTAAATAAAATATCTATAATACTCTCACAATGTTAATTAGCTTCAAAGAATTATAAAAAATAGGGGTCTTTATATTACTTTATTAACGAGCGTTGTTATATATTTATCTTGAGTTTTGATGGGGGCTTGAAAGTAAATACCCCGAAAGAAAATCATTCACTCGATTGATATCGGTTACTATATAACATGAACAGTAATTTATAAACCCAGGATTATACGGCTAGGAATAAAATCACAATAAAACATATAAAATTCTTAAAGTAAAGTAACAAATCGAATAGGAAATGAATGATTTAAAACTTGAAGTAATTAAAATTTGAAAATAAATAAAGAAGAGATGATTAAACTTACAAATTTTATTGAAAGTACTTGAAACGATTACAAGAGAATTCTGTAAAGAGCCTCTGCCTCGTTTAGAAGCATAAGAACCCTTTTATAGATGGAATAACCGGACTTCAAACTAGTTTACATTTGGAGTATCATAATTACATTAGACATAATTATTACAAGGATAGACTTACTTTTGATTAAAGTATAAGTGTGGTAACCCGAAAATCCGGAAACAGTGATTTAGGGGTGTAAATGAAAGATTTCAAAGTTAAAAAACGTAAAAGTGTGTAATTAAGACGTATATAGGGTGACACGGACATGATGACGTCTTGTATTTGAGTATTCGGAGGTTTTCGGGAGTTTTCTGGATTTTGGACTAAAAATAATTTTATGTGGGTTCATGGGTTTTTCGTCTTTAGTGCCCAACTGTGACATTTTGAAGATCACGTGAGTGGGAAATGGACGAGGACGGGTCGGCAATGAGGTGCTGAGATTTTGGAGTCAGAATTCACGACCGTTGAAGGTTTGAAAAATTACAGGAAGACACCTTGAACCCAAAGTCTATATAATCTGCATAGGAGGCCAATACTTTAGAGAGAACTGTAGAAACACCCATTTTTGTCAGAGAAGATGCGCTCACTGCCATCTCCGACGACGCTTCGCATTCCTGATAAGTTAGCTGGCAAGATGGGTGGTGATGGAAAGCTCTCGGGACGCTGATCACCATAGTATCCTCCGTTCATCAGTCCGAAGCCTACATTTGCTGGAATGATGTCGAAAAGGTTTAACAACATCAACAACGATCTCCCTCCTCCAGCGACGTCAGGTTACGCCACCGGTCGGGATCTCTTCCTCTCAGCCTGAGGATTCGGAACTGGTCCCCCGATCGTTGGTCCGATGCTAGAATTGCTGAAAATCGATGAAAAATCGTTCGGCTTTCCATTCGTCGATTTGCTCTCTCCAGCCACCATATCGCCCCACCACCGGTGCCGTTGCACTCAGCTCATCGAGATGAACTTGGTGGTGGTGCCCGATCACCGTTCCTGATCGCCCAGCATTTTTTCGACAAGTAGACACCTCCCACGGCTGTGACTGACTAATATCAGGCAGCCCCCCGCATCTTCTAGTCTTGACCCTGCACCCCTTCAGGACAACAAGGATACTTTCTCTCTTCTAATCCGTTCCACGGATGTCCATTATTACCACGCACATCTCACGTCACTGCGTGAGTAACCAATCCACTCTCAATCTCTAATTCAACTCCCAAGGGTTAACCAATTCTCTAACCTTTATGTACCAATCCTTATCAACCACGTAACCAAGTCCTCATCATCTCAATCCATGTCGACCATAATCTCAACTCAAAGCACTCGCCATATTACTCTTGGCCCTAACACACTCATCTCCCTCACTACCTGGAGGGTCACAATCAAAGATCACATATCCATGTCGGCTCATTTTCATACACTATCATGACAATACCCCATGAGTCCGACATCTCTAATGCACGTATACCACACGTACACACCCTCCATGCATGCAAAGAATTGTTAGTTACCACACATTTCTACTGGACACAGGACTCAACTCCCTTTCCTAACCACCCTACCCATACCCTAGGTCCGTAGTGTAGAGCCCGTGCTCTGATACCACTCTGTGGCGCCCCGAGGGTCACTATGAAAATAAGTAAAGTAAAAGTACTGAAAAACATTTATACTTGAAAACCGGTGACAAAATTTTTCTTTTTAAAACCGACACATAGACACTGACTTACAACTCACCATGACTACCCAGACATGCCCAAAACCATCCGAGATCCTCTATGTGAGCTCCGGGTCACGCCGCTAAACTCTTGACCTCGGGTACCTGTGGAGGAAGGGGTGAGCAACACAGCCCAGTAGGAATTTCTAACACTATACAGTTCTATAACATATTAAGTCAAACACATGCATCACACAATCACACACGAACACCAAATAGTCTCTCACACTCAAGTATATTTGATTCCATCATACGACCTTTCCCTCAATACAACTATAACCGCCGCCTCAATCACGACGCATTCACACATCTCAATTATCAACCTAGGACTCTCAGTCAATCATCTCTCTCTCTCTCTAGCCAACCAGGCACTCAAAAATCAGTATCAGTCATACATATTACTATCCAGGTGTTTTCCTTAAATCCTGTATCAGACAGGGCAAAATAAGGCCTAACACCGATCTTAATCATATCATAAGTGTTTCCTTCAAATCCTGGATCAGCCAGGGCAAAATGAAGTCTAACACTGTCATATATCTTAAGTGTTTCCTTCAAATCCTGGATCAGCCAGGACAAAATGAAGTCTAACACTGTATCCACAAATCATATCAAACTGACTCTGTAACTCTATAGATCTATCCCGTATCATAGCGGGCACATAGATCAACCAGTATACTCGTATCTCTGTTTCTATTCCATTCAACTATCACGTTATTATATATCCACAATCCATACCGGAATTACCTCGGTTACTCTATCGTACTCATAGCATTCGGTCCCGTGACCATTCACTCATTACTACTAGCCTGTACGGTCACACTTACGTACGGCTCAATCATATCTCATCCATCTCTACACGTTCGTACCCTCACGTATCTCCCGTAGTCATCAGTTCTAATGAGCGTACTCATATACGCTCGGCCTATATCATAACTAGTCCCGTAATACACGGTTATACTCACGTCTAACACGTATCTCACTCATTATGTCATACACATGCACCCACTTGCGATCCGTGTCTCGTACGTTTCATTACTCACAGATATACGCGTATCACCCGTGTGATGTCCAATCCGTATCATACTGCCCCTCACGTAACATCCGTACTCTAATTATATCCTCACATACCACTTCATGTGGTATACATGACCCATAATCCACCCCAGGTCCATGCTCATAACCCAATCACAAACATTCATCGGATTTTTCAACTAATCGTATATTTCGTAAAACCGCATATGCGTCTATAACATCCCAATCTATCTAATCATCTAATATACCTACCCGTCCATCACACACATTCTCCATTCCCTAAGCCACGACAATAAAGTAAATCTACATGCATGTCAAAACATAATAGAACAGTACAGTTAGGAATCCCCACCTCGATATCCGAACCGTGGCTCCCGGACCTTCCCATCTCTCTTTTCCTCATCTGTATCGTAAACGAAGAATCGAGGGTTAAATGGATATTTTACATCTCGGGGGTATTACTGTAAATCCATAAACCACACGTAAACAACCAAGCAGGGGTGAGATTGCTAACCTGAAAAACCTTGGGGGTCTTTACGTTGTCACACGTGGCAGGAGTGAATCTGCCAAGTCCCAAAGCTAGAGGGGGCTACCATGAGGGTACAGGTGCAAATATCAGAAGCTGCAGGGACAACCTAATATTTACCCTGACAACTGTTATTCACGTTATCTCATCGGAGAAGACAATCGACGATCGGGAACCAAGATTGGAGGACACCACCAGCTTCGTCTCGTCAAAGGGGACCTATTCCGACCAACGGTGTCGCCTGTCGACGGCTGGAAAGGGTAGATCGGAGTAAGGCACTGCCAGACGATTTGGTCTCGATTGTTGGTGATCCAAGCCTCGGACGGTCGATCAAAACCACCACCAGGATCCTCAGGCCGAGACGAAGAGATCCCGACCGGTGGTGTCGACTACCGTTGTTGGGAAAGGTAGATTATTGATCGACGTAACCGAAGCTTCCTTTCATCGATCCGGCTGATCCCGACACCGGACGGGGAAGAGGAGGTCGCTACCGAGCTCAGCACGCCAAGGGCTTTCCATCGCCACCGGTCACAGGGCCTAACTCCCCTGGAATATGAACGGTCACCGGTGACAATGGCAGTGGGTAATTTCCGGCGAACAGGGGGCGTTTGTGTAGTTTTTGGAATATGTAAGGCCCCTATGCAGTTTATATAGACTTTGGCTCTAGGGGTCTTTCTATAATTTTCTAAACTTTCAACGGATGTGATCCCAACCCCAAAGTCTCGGCATCTCATCGCCGACTCATCCTCATCTATTTTCCACTGATGTGATTCTCAAAATGTCACGGTTGGGCACTAAAGACGAAAAATCGACGAACCCACGTAAAATGACGTTTTAGTCCAATTTTCTGAAAACTTTCGAAAACCTCTAAATACTCATGTACACGACTTCGTCACGTTCGTGTCACCCCATGATTACCAAAAATCCACCATTTTATGATTTTTAACTTTAAAATTTTTCACTTACACCCCTAAATCACTGTTTCTAGAAATCCGGGTTATCACAATAGGAGAGTAAATTATAAGGTCCCACATCGCTTAAGAAAATAATTGATGGAGCCTGTGAACCCTATATAAGAAAGCGAGTCCTTAGCTCTAAGACCCATCCAAGACCTGACTTAAATAAGCATTCAAGCTTATTTATTCCATTGAAAGAAAATTCTTTGGTGGTCTAGTTCTTTCATCAAAAGTCCCTTTAAGGCTTTGGACGAGCGCGGGCAAAGTTAAAGTTTTTGTTTGAGGTTTCGGTCGAGATAAGTAACATCATACGCGTACTTACTCTAAATATAATTTGTGTTTAAATTAAAATGTTATGTTTTTGAGTTGTTTATTATTTTAGTTTGAATATTTATATTTATATTTTGTTTTTATTTTGATTTTTAGTTTTGAATTAGTTTAGATTTAGTATTTATATTTTTGTTTATTTTTGAATTTTGAATTATTATTGTTTTTAGAATAAATTTTTGTATTTCATTGTCTGTTTTAAAATAGTTTTATTAAGTCTTTTTATAAAATAAAAATGTTTCTAAAATGTTTTATTTTTCTTAAATGTTTTCGGAAATATCATTATTTAATTATATTTATAAAATATTTAGAAATTATATTGGAATATGTATTTGTATTATGACTTTGAGAGATGTTTTGTAAATTATATTAAAATGTGTATTTGTATTATGATTTTAAAAATATGTTTTGACTCATTGTCCGTAGTCTTTGAATATTGTTGTGAAATCTGATATCTGAACCCAGCTGTGGTATTAG
>JANKKB010027426.1:0-10789 GCA_026225775.1 Bursera palmeri | reverse complement strand
ATTATCTCAATCACGCTTGTCTCCCTGTTCATCGACTCATATTTAATTGCTTTCGTAAACTAGTTAATTTTAATTTGTTCAAATTCCCCATTCATATTTTAGAAATTAGAATTTAGAAGTGATCTAATAATCATAACCCAGTCCCTGTGGATTCGACCCTTACTTCCATTATATTATTCGATACATTTAGGGGATAAGTAAGGCTTAATTTTGGGTGATCAATTTGGTCACGCTACGTTACAATAGATATAGAATACATCAGACTGGTGTTTTTGTAAATTACAAATATAAAATCAGAATAATAGAATCAATTGAGTTAATGAGTCTGGCGAAACAAAATAATCTTTCAATCACCTTTATCTCTATTGTTTACATCGTTTTATTTAATTGCATTATTAATTTAGTTGTTTATTTTAATTGATCAAAAATTACCCTTTGCATTTTAGAAGATTTAGGTTTTTTTGGATTTTATAATTTAAGTTGAAATCAAAGTTCTCATAATCCAATCCTTGTGGGATTCGACCCTTATTTACGCTATACTGATTGACACATCTAGAGGATAAATAAGGTTTTATTTTGGGTGATCGTTTCGGTCACGTCATCATCACACACACCCCCTATATATTCATATGTATACATCAACACATATAAATAATGAATACATGTACAGAAAAAAAATGTTCTGGGAACTATTCTAAAAATTTTCCCTATTCCGAATTTTTGGGTTACCACAATCTACCCTCCTTAAAAGAAATTAGTCCCCGAATTTTCACATCCTATCATAGATCAATCTCTCCAATCTAAGACATTTGGGTACTTCTTACAAATTTCAGACTCTAATTCCCATGTGGCTTCTCAAAGTCATGGTGTCTCCATAGAACCTTGACTAAAGGAATAGTTTTACCTCTCAACACTTGTTCTCTGGAATCCAGAATCTATACAAGGACCTCCTCATATGAGACATCTAGATGAATATCCAATCTACTCCAATCCAATACATGCCTTAGATCAGGTTCATACTTCCTTAACATCAACATATGGAAGGTATTATGAAACCCCGACAATCGTGGTGGCAAGGCCAACTCATAAGCCACCTCTCCAACACGTCTCAAAATCTCGAATGGCCCAACATACCGTGGGGACAACTTGCCCCTTTCACCAAAACGTATCAATCCCTTCCATAGGGACACCTTTAAAAACACATGGTCACCCACCTCAAACTCCAAAGCCTTCTTTATTTATCCGTATAACTTTTCTGTCTACTTTGAGCTGTGAGGATGCGTTTAGGTATCAACTTCACTTTTTTTGTAGTTTCACATACCATCTCAGGGCCCAAAATGGCGGTTTCTCTCACTTCTGTCCAAGACAATGGGGATCTGTATGGTCTACCATAGAGTGCCTCATATGGCGCCATTCCAATTCGAGACTGATAGCTATTATTATATGTAAACTTTACCAGTAGAAGATGATCTTCCCAGCTCCTAGAGAAATCCATAATGTAGGCTCTTAACATATCTTTGAGTTCTTATCCGATACTATAGAAATCCAAATCTCGTGTAACCTTGATATCTCTTTTAAGTACAATCCATTTAATTCATTCATACAACATATTTATTTCAATCATAACCGTTGTGCTACGGTTTCCATGCATTTTGAGTGATAGATTACCATGCAACATTCAACAACACTTCCAAATGCCGCCTCCAATTTTGGCCAACAATTACACAACACCAATAACTCTTCTTTTAACACAACAAGCACACAAAAATCAACTCAAATACTTCTCAAGGTAATCCAACCGAACACTACAACAATATATCAACACAAACTTCCATGAATGACAAATTCGGCACAACACAAACCAACATAACAAGCTACAATACTTCACCCGAATGCTTCTCTAACATCCCTCCACAAGATTCAACATTCACAACAACACAAAATCAACTTGAACACACACAAAAATTCCGGGTAACAAGCTTACACACCAAATAATCAAAGAAAAAAGAAGTAGAAAGGTAGAAGAAAGAATGCCAATGTTGATTTCAAGCTTAAAGGCTTAGCCACCAACTTGAAATCATTAAGCCACCACTAATTCCTTGGCTAGAATTAGATAAAGGACATGAGAGAGTTGAGAGAAAACTCCATTTCGTTTTCTTCATGCATTCATCTAAATGATCAAGTGGTCATTTACAAAAGAAAAAGCCTTTATATAATAAGGCTAACCTAGGTGTGGGTTTACTAAAATGCCCACCCTTACTAGTTTCAAAAATGACCCATGTTACAAAAACTACCCATTGTACATAATCCTTATAACACATGGCTAGATTGAAGTAAACTTACAAAAATAACCTCATGACAAATCCAATCACTTAGGAGACCATATAATCCAATTAATTAGAGGCTAATCGGATTATATTGCATCCTAATGATGGGTTTCGGAAAGTGAAGAGGAAATGGGCTCAGGAAGGACTTAGTTGAACTGAATCCTCTTTGTTGATTGCTTGGCTTGATTCGGCTACTTTAGGACCCATATTCGTATCATGTTGTGGCACATGCGACATATCTATGTGAGTACCGCACTCCCGTCAGATACTCTGCACAACCACTCTGTGTCTCATTATGCTTATCCAATTCATAAATCTGGTGTTTCCCTCAAATCCTGTAACTGACAGGGCGAAATGAGGTCTAACACTATGTCACCGGGATCCTACTCATGAATAGCATGGCTATCCCGATCCTACTGGATCCAGCTTACCAATAGCATGGCGATTTCGATCCTGCTGTGCATCTTAATAGACTTTCATAGACCTAGGTAGGCCAATCCTGACCTAATCATTTACCTCCTCCTCAGATTTCTATACTCTCAAACAAGCCAATCTGGGGCCCAGTACATGTAATTCTGTACTGATGTCAAACCTCACATGATTACTTCTACTCCTATTCCCATACCACGATCGTACATATATGGTACACTTTTTCTCTCACATATCTCACTCGTGTCTCATCCATGCCATCACCTACGTCCACTCACGTATCGTCTGTAACTCAACCATCCAATTACACCCATAGGCATATATATAAATATTTGGATACGTCGTGTATATCTCTTATGCTATTACTAGCGATCAGACTACTACGTGTTCGTAGTCCATACCAACTCAAACTCGACTACTCCATTACACGCTTACCATTTGATCCCATGACTATTCACTTGTTTCTATAACATACGGTTACCCACACATGACTCGTATCTCATCCATCATATCACGCAAGTACCTCCATATATCATTTGTGTCTCGTATGTCCTATTGCTCGTGGGCACACACATCTCTCATGCTTCACCTATCTCATGACACATGAGCACTATATCACTCATATTCCATCCATCTCATCTCACATTCCCTTGCTTATCTTCTGTCTATACTGGACATCTAATCCGGTTACTCAAATTACACATCCATATCGGACACATACTCTGACTACCCAATCACCTATGTAATATACTGTTCCATGACTAATTGTCCATTTTCGTAAACCTGTATACCAACAATGTTCCCGGATATAGATCCATAAAAATTTCTAATTCTTCCAAGAATCTATATCATAACTTCCTTTGGCAACAACCCAAAGTGCCTCTAATATCAATACCCACTCAATCCCTAATATCCCACCATATTCCAACCATTCCACAAGTTTCTAATCTAATTCCAACTCGTAACTTTTAAAAGTTCTGACACACGGAAAAACCACACTCTCCTAGTTCCCAACATGCTATCCATGGGTTACACTACTATCAACCCTTATCCCATTCTCTGTCACACTACATATGGGTAGCACCACACTCAACCCACATATGAACATCTCAGATCTCAATCCGTATGCACACATATTTAACCAATTTGCATTTCTAGTTCCTTAACTGAACTCAGCCAAGTGTAAAACAATTATAAAACTCATCTTTTCCTTAACAACTACTCAGAAGACGGCATAACTCTTTTCCTCCACTCGAACACTAACTTAACATAGCCGCTCAGGCCCTCTATCGTACACAACTTGTATGCACACAATCTATCATACTCCCTTGTTCTAACAACAAGGATCCTTTCTCTTTTCTAATCCGTTCTACGGATGTCCATCATGACAACATAACTCACGTCAACACACAAGTAACCAGTCTCACTCTCAAGACACTTCTCATCCCTTTCTCAATATCCTCTCTATTGTATCAATAGAACTAGGAGTTGATTTGGCATGTGAGGTTTCTCTAACCACGTCGGTCGTAACCTCGGCCCAATGTATCTGTCACATCACTCGTGGCCTAAAACAAACCATCTCCCTCACTATTTGAAGGGCTACAATAAAAATCATGTCTCCATATCGGCTCATTCTCATACACTCCCAAGACAAAAGATCATAGGTCCGACATCTCTGACACACATACATCACACATATGCACTCACATACTCAATAACACAAAATTTCTATAATAGACTTCAAGGTTCCCTTACAGCTTCTCAATAATTTACTAAATAATTGCAAACCAATACTTCTTTTTCACTAACTCATCACTTCCAACTCAACTCAAACACAACACACATACAATCTACGTTAAAATAAACAGAGGTACTAGGGGCCAAACACATTACCTTCATCTGCCTCATTGTTCATAGGTCTCGATTATTGGTCCAAGCAATAACTTGTCCCCGAGTCAACTATCTATGTTGTTCTTCATGAACACTTTCCCTTGCGGATAGGCAATTTCTCTTCATATGGCTACATTGGCTGCATGCATAACATTGTGGACAATTTCGACGCATATGACCCTTATTTCCACACTGATAACATCTCTTGCTATTCTGCGATGACTAGGAACTAGAAGAAGATGAACTCCTAGATGGGGTCTTTTTTCTCTTACTTGACTGCTAACCACGTTCCGACCCTTTTGGAGGTATTCCTAGTCCTTCTATTCTTCCTGTTTATCCAATTCCTTGCTCAAGTGGGACCGGTGGTTGATTATCATATAAAGTTTCCTAAACTGCATTGGCCACTATCTCTGCTAAAGTACTTGCCACATCTTTCATGGTCCTCAGGAATTCCTTTCTCTCGCTAACCGGAGGGTTAGAACCAGTAGCCCTCCTACCACGTCGATTCATTCTTGCACTCTTTCAAAACAGATGCTATCCATTTTACTTTCCAATCCATGTGTACCATAAACACATATATTCATCCAACGCATGCATTCCTACTAGATAAAAGACTCAAATCCCTTTCCTACTCACCCTATCCACATCCTAGGTCTACAATATAGAGCTCATGCTCTGATACCATTTTGTGGCAACCCGAAGTCCCTTATATAGGAACCCCGGAGGCCAATCATGAAAATGAACTGAAATAAGTTGAAAATCATGCATATATTTATAAATTTATAAATAAAACATAAACTTTCATACAAATATCCATAAATCAAATCTTTTACATATTGTTTCAAAATACATAATGCATGTCTGGGTTTATTCTAATTTTCCCAGAAGTCTCTAAATGAGCTCCGGAATATTCCTGCCTGGCACCTGACCTCTGGCACCTGTGGAAGGAAGGGGATGACCAACACAGCCCAGTAGGTATCTCATAACATACACAAATCTATAACATTTTAACTTAAAGCATACATGCAATCACCACCAAATTTCATAATCTTAATCATTCAGGCTACAAAATATGCATAGACATAACTAAGGCCTAACACTGTAACTGGTGTCACAAGTGTTTCCCCTTAGGTCCCTCAACATACACGGACACAGCTAAGGCCTAGCACTGTACATAGGGTCACAAGTGTTTCCCCTTAGGTCCCTTAACATACATAGACACAGCTAAGGCCTAGCACTATACATAGGGTCACAAGTGCTTCCCCTTAGGTCCCTCAACGTATATGGACACAACTAAGGCCTAGCACTGTACATAGAATCACAAGTGCTTCCCCTTAGGTCCCTCATCATACACGCAATCGATATATAACACAATAACATTCATACATCAATTCCAAAACACATTTTCCAGGTTCCATCTTGCACGTCTAATTCATTTTCTATACGTTCCATTAAATCGTAACATATCATAATTTTTCGTATTTAACTTCAGATTAACTTACAATGCACATGGGTGTTTGTAACACTTCCAAATCCACATATATTCGGCAATACGTAAAACCCATATCCAAACTCACACCGAAACCCATGGAGCTCACATGACCCAAAACCACAACACACATATATGTTTCACGTTTCTACTTCCTATGACAAATACATGATAAATCTCTATAAATCATGTACTAAACCCACATACGGGTCTCAATCCAACAATCCTAAGTGAAAATAACTTAAATCTAACCAAACTCTAACCCACACTCACGAAATAAATCGATTAAAATGAAATAGAAGTGGGTAGAAGTGATTTTCCTACCTTGCATTAATGATCCACATAAGCCCTGAGCTTTCTCTCTCTTCCCTCTTCTTTCTCCTCTTCTTGTGTCTGTGTCTGTGTCGTGCATAAAAGTGAAGAGGGAGGCTAGGGTTTCTTTTCAAAATGAAATTTGGGACACGCTTGGTATTTTGAAAATCTTTAATTTCGCGAAAACCCGCACTTGCGTCGCGGCGTGAAATCAAGGCATCGAGTTTCTGACTTATCGCACAGCGTCGTGATTCCATTGACATCGCGACGTGAAGTTTCTGACTTATTGCGGCGCGGCGTAATTCGCCTATTCCAGTTTTCTTATTTCATACAGTTTTCATCTAACTCATCACACACACAACCCCATATACATTCATACGTACACATCAACACATACAAATAATAATACATGTACAAAAAAAATGTTTTGGGCACTATTCTAAAAATTTTCCCTATTCCGAGTTTTTGAATTACCACAGTTTTATTGTTGGTTTTAGTAATTTTTACTTATTTATGTTGTAGGTGAAAGATTGAGAAAGAATCAAACAAAAGAGAAGGCAAAATGTGAAGAAATTGGAAAAGCAATTCAACAAATCAAGTTCAATTTTTCTATAGGAATATATTTTAGTATTTTGGGCATCACTTCTTCGTCCAATATCGAAATAAGGTGATTCAGGTGGTGTTAGAAAGCTAAGAGACAGAGCTACAACTTTTATGTTTATGACTTTACAAATTCCGAACTTATTTTCTTCGGATAGAGAGTTGGCACCTAGGCGTGACACCATTCTAAGCCTAGGCGCTAAAACATGATTTTGCGTAGATTTTTTTATTTTATTAGGGCAGCACGCCTTAATATAAATAGAGGCTATTTCCTTGCAACAAAGGAGATGATGGCTAGAGGAAAGAACGATTAGGGATTCTCTCCTAAGCCTAAAAACTAGAGATTCATCAAAGAAGAAGGAGAAGGAGAGAAATCTCTTCTTTGAATCTACAGAAATTCCTCTCTCATTAGTTTTTTTTTCGTCATTCTCATTAATTCTTTAGATTTTTGTGTTTTTAGTTTTGTTTTGAAATAATTTCTTTGCTAAGGCTGTGATGTAGCCTAGCCTATGAATGTTTTGCTTTGATCTGTTTGGATTTCTATAATAGTTTTTGAGTGTTTGAATATTGGTCTTAATGCTTTTATATACTTAATCATTGTATGATTAATTTTGATTGTTGTTCTATAGTGAGAGATATTGCATGACAACTATTCATTCACCATAGTTTGCGTATATGATTGAGATACATATATGTAGATAGTATAGCAAAAATAGGGTAATTCATAGGGTTATGATATTTGCTTGTTCTTAACTCAAGTTAGAGATCATTGAGTTAGAATTCTTAAGTGAGTCTAAGGTGCTCGAGAGAGACTTGTAGATAGATTGGGCAAATAAATTTATCTGAGTTTGAGAGAGGATGATAAATAGCATTAGGAATTATCGCTTTCAGAATAATTATGATATCCAATGGAATGTATTCAAAGAATTAATTTAGATGGTGATAGCGAAGTCATAGGCCTTAGTAATTTAGTTCATTGTTTTCATTGCATTTCTTATTTTAGTTTAGGTTCAGTTTAGTTTTAGATTTCAACTCATCTTTCGTTTATCTAACTAGTAATAAATCCAATAAAATTAATACTCAATTCATTGGTCCCTGTGGTTTGACATCCGATTTTTAATCACTTTATTACTTGATACGATTCTGTACGCTTACAGAAAAAACTCGTCACCAACTATGGTTGATGTGGCAAAACAACTCAAAAAAATTTATCAGTCCAGTTGATGCCTTAATTTATATGACAAGCTATAATGACTTTACTGAAGATTATCTGTCCAATTGATATAACAACACATTAGTTACAAAATTTATATAAAATTTATAAACGTTTATAAAAAACTTGAAAAGACTCGTAAATAATCATTTATACTTGTACTTTCTTACATGTTTTTTTTAATAGTGGTTTATAATTTTTATAATATTTATATGAATTTTACAATTGAGGTATCATTACTATTGTTAAAAAAACTAAAAACAAAGGGCCTGAAGTAAATTATGTTATAATAGTATTCATTTTAAATTCAAAAATTCTGGTTTGGATTGGGCTAGTTCTGAGTTTTTGGGCTCGGTTTTTGTAGTTTCAGAAAATGTTACCGTTTGTTCAAAATCTAGTAAGTTTTGGGAGTTGTTCGGTTTGAATGTACAAAGAAATGTTTTAGGTCATGTGTTTGATGATTATGCGATTAAGTATTTAGTTTGTGTATTTACTAGGTCAATAGCTAGGCTAATCTGATGGCAATGTGTTATAAAATGCTATTGCTGACTAGGATAAGTCCAGACCAACTCAAAGGGCTTCTTCTTTAGCGTCCTTATCTTCTGCTTTTATCCATCTTCTGGGAAATCATCCAATTCGGTAAATTATCTTCTTATGCTACAAATATATAATAAATTTCCTGCCATTTTTGTGTTTAATTATCTTCTCATACTATTTTCATATTTAACGCATTGTGATTGATAAACATGGTTGAGCTTGGTAGTTCGATTTCAGATAATAGTAAGTTTGGCATGTGGTTTTAGACTAAAAAATGGTCACAATTTGATAGTTTAACAATGCCTAAAAAAATTAAGATCAAATCTCTTAAACATTACTGAAATAGACATTATAGAATAAATTAGTCTTATTTTTATCATAATGGTCTCATTTAATCTCTTGCAACAATTCTATCAATCAAATTCTTATTTAACTAAGTATTAAGAAATATATCTAATTTTAGTTATTTTACATATAAAAAATCAAATCTAATAAATATCATAAGTTTTGAGAATCAAGACTTAAAAAAATAAAGTTCACCAATATTTTCCTTTCTTTTATCTGCTATGTGGATTTACAACAGGCCTATGTCAGTTCATCCTCTTGAATTCTTAATTTCTTATTACTAATCATCTTCTCTATAAGTTTTTGTATTCTCTAAATACTAATAATGCATATATTTGCTTATTGGATGAGGGCACAAGTTGAAGGATTTGGAGATAGTTTATTGCTCATGACTCGTTTAAGTATATATAGTATGATTCTCCTATTAAACTTGTGTTAACTTTTCTTGAGCAACTTGTCATTCACCTCGTCCAACAAAATTATCTTCATTGGCTATATGCTAAGTTGATTATCCTAGCCAAAGCAATTGTTTTATTAACTAAATTTGTCGATGGTGTTCACCTATAATGCTATTTGTTTTTAGAAAGCTTCAACTACTGCTGAGGCTAAATTATCTCCTACACATCCCATCCGGGCTTGGTTTGGCCTTAACCATCTCTGTCTTTTATTATGAAATTATGAACTCTCCTGAAAGGTACACATAACAATACCATTGTTGAGACTTTTGGAGTTCTATGACTTATCTTTCATTCTTTTGGTAACCCATTTGAAATCACTTTACATGAGATCTTGTGCTTCAGGGCATGACACCTTGCAAAGCAGGCTTTCAACGAAGCTACTGCAGAATTTGATACATTGAGTGAGGAATCTTACAAAGACAGCACCTTGATTATGCAACTATTGAGGGACAACCTCACTGTGTGGACTTCTGACAAACCAAAGGATGCAGGTAACTCATATATTTCTACGAGAGAAATAATACACCTAGACGTTTACCTCTTATATTATTCAGATGCATACATTTTTTGGGGTTTCATATTTCGGGAAAGATGAACATTTGCCCTAGGAATGAGAAGTTAGATGTTATTGGATGTGCATTTTATAATTAGTACAGGGTTTTCTCCACAAAATTTTGTTATTTTCTGTATAATGGGATGTGGACCATGATTTTGTTGTATTTTTCACTTTTTGCTTTTATTATTTGCCACTTTCTTGCTATGATGCATTGCTGCCTTCATGTTTGACTCCATTGCTCAGTTGCATGCAATATCTTAGATAAAAAAATTGCTCATTTCTGTACCTGTTAGCATTGGTTAATCAAATTCTAGAAAGAAATTAACTCTGATGCAACTTGGTTTGTTATGAAAGAAACAGGCATTTGAATCATGGTTGGAATTATCTGAAGAAGCATAATCTTTTGTTCTTTATTTGAATGCATTCGGCACAAAACATTGATAATGAGCTTGAACTTGACACATAAAATTTCCAGAATCTATCCAATCAATCATTGTCAAGCAACACACCAACAATAGAAGAAAGTAACAATAATAAGCCTATAATAGGACTTCCATCAGAATTCAGACCTGTTGAATCCAAAACGTGGGATAACAATAGCCTTGTCCAGGTCATGCATTACTCTTTTCTGGC
>JANKKB010027425.1:0-10786 GCA_026225775.1 Bursera palmeri | reverse complement strand
AAACATATTATTTAGATTTATATATTCAAACTTAATGTCAATTCATATTCATTCATATTTCAGATAAAAAAAATAAAGGGTCCCTAGTTTTTTTTTGAAATATGGATGCCCAAGTCAGTTTACGCGCACCTCGACTAACCCCACAAAGTGGTCTGTGCCTCCAGAAGTAACCAGTTTTTACACCGGTTGGTATATTTTTAACGGGATAGCACCAAGAGATTCAAACCTTTAACTTGGGAGGAGTACACTCCCAAGTTCACCATCTCCATTGCTAGGTTATATCTTTGAGGTTCAAGGGTCACTAACTCTTAAAAGTAAATTCATTGGATAAGTAAAAAATAGAAAATAAATTAAAGACATTTAATAAATAAAAATGGAAATATTATCACTTTGCGATTGTAAGTTTCATAGGTAAAGTTGTTTAACTTAGTTGTATATCTAAAATTATTGAACTCTTAAAGATATATTAATACTTGGATTCTTATATTTTAACTAAAATTATATTTATATAGTTGATCAAAATATTAATTTAAAAAACCTCTAGATATAAAAGTTCGCATATATCGATAAAAATTATTGAATAATAAAAAATATTTAAGTTTTGATATGATTTCAATAATTTTATTTACATACTTGTTGGCATGGATATTTAATGCAAGTCTTATAATATTAAAAGCATATTATAAAAACTTATATAATGTTATATAAACAAGGAAGGTTGTGAGAGAACTTTTCTAACACAAATTAAACAATCAAATGAATATATTTTGAAGGAGTAAGACTTAATATAAAAATAAATACAGAAAATAGTAATTATTATAATGAGAGATGAGATAAAAAGGAGGTGGCACATGGAACCTTTAATTTGTGCACAGCTTTGTGAAAGGTAAAAAACAAACTGTACGGACGACATATGATGCAACCTGGCAAACTTTCGTACCAATTCAATCCCTCCCTCCCCCGTACTCCCCACCTCATACAAATAACATTTTTTTTTGTTCTAATTTATCTTCCATTTTATCTAGAAAAGTATCTATAACACAATTTTTTTTTTCATCTATATAAGTCATATATTTAATCTCAATCATTAAAAAAATAATCTAAAAAACTTTGTATAAAATAAGGTATCATAAATTCATTCCCATATGTATTGCTAATTCGTACTAGCAAAATACTCAAAAACAGTTTTGTTTTGGTCAAGACATGCCCAAACAAGTAAAATATGATATTGAAAACTTACCCAATTTGGCTTTAGCTTCCCCCGTGACCCACCCTTCATCCCTTCCAAGAATTTCAAGTTTACATGTTACTCGACTAGTCTTTTAACTCTTAATAAAGTCCTCCATGACCCATGCAATTAATGTTTCATGTCTTTTTCTTCTTATCCTATTACAATCTATAAATGAGTTCATCATTTCTCCCTCCCCCTATGTATGCATGTATATCTATCAATCTTCTTATGAGTAAATGAAGAAGAATGTACAAGAAATTATTGACATGTTAAAAGGATTAGAAAATGATAAAGCTTGAGCTAAGATAAATAACATTATATACTTGCAAGTTCCATTACATGATCAATACAAAATTGGTGAAGTGAAGAGGCTAGCATTGTGAGTGAAGCCTCTTAACATTCACCTGAGGTCAGTAACGGAAATGCTCCGACCAAATTCGGAAAGAAAATAAGGAAAATGAGATGCCGTTGATGTGCTACAATTACAAGTGATTAATGAAACCATGATCAACCAACCCTATTAGCACCTAAAAATATGTATTTATAGATAATCTTATTTGTAAGTAGCCAATTATAATCTAAGAAAGAGGTGCCCTATGAGGAGCACCCTTTCTCCTGTTGCTGAGGGAAAGAACAATTCCTGGGAGGAACCCTTTTTTCTTCTTATTAACCACCACCGGCTCGTGTGAAATTTCCGAACTGCCCATGTTGTCATTGGAGCATGATGAGCTTTTGTACTGCAATGGATCCTCAAGGATGGAGTTGGGAGTAACTTGATCATCATCGTCGATAATCTCTGAGCCATCTACTCTTAACCCCTCAAATTGTGAAATTGCAAAATCTGATTCATGAATCCCATAGAGAATGCTTGAAAGATCTTGCCCTTGATAAACCATGTAATCAACCTGCTTACATGCATACCATCATAATTTGACATGCTTGTGAAATATAAGTGAAATTTTTGCAATTGAACAAAGAAATGAAATTGCTCTTAATAGAATTAAAGCTCACCGATGAACAATTAAGCACACTATCTAGAGGCCTATATTTATACATACATGTAATTACATATTTATGTGTCAAGCACGCAATTTATAGAATGAAGTAAAGAGCATTTGAATAAACTAAGCAAGCAAGCTAGCAACTAAATCAAAAAGCTGGAACTGAAAGTATACCTTGCACGAGAGAGAACAGAAGTGGAATGACTCCTGGAGAATTCTGTCACAAGTGAAGCACATGTTGGCAGAGCCCTTACAAGACCTGGACTGTGGCCTCTGATTCAAGAATATCACCTTGGCATGGTTAATAGTATAGGGCTGCCACACCAGGAGCAACTTCATTATTCAACATACTTTTAAACATCTTTCAACACAATAATTATCATAATACTCATCTGAAATTAATCACTATATAAATACCTGAATGTATGAACAGTCAATGAGCTTTTCAAGATCACCTAATCGAACCACATCGTGATAAACATATCGTCTCACCTGTCATAAGAGACTGAACCTTAATCATGGCCATTTGAAAATTATGCATTAAGATAACAAAATTTAACCAAATTTTGCTGAATTAGGATATGTATGTCCATGCATAGCAATAGATAGCATAATTAATTTTAACCAAAAAGTGAAGTAAGAGTAACTTTAGAGTTAAAATTTTGTTCTACCAGCTTGAAATTTAGGTGAAAAGTTAGGCAACCAACTTGCCATTCCCATCATAGAAAATTAAATGAAATGAGTTGAGAACAAATAATGAACTGCAGTACGGTTTTGAGAATAGTAATTGAGGAATTGAATTATGATATATTGGGTCAAACTTTCACTCTCTTTGAAAGCAACGGCTGAGTAACCTTTGCAGGAAAAATGGCTAAAAAAGAAATCCTCTATTATATAGGAAAGAAAACAACTCCAAAAAAGTAAGAATAAGGCAAGACCTGAAAAACCTCTTGAAGACTGGAGTACAAAATAATAAAAAAAAAAATCTCAAAAAGAGAACAAAAGCATTAAAGATTCTTGGCAGGATTAAAGAAGGAAAGAGCAATTCTCAAAAAATAAATTAAAATTGGAAGAATTCAATGAGCAACTGTAGCTAGATTCCTCCTTTTTAGTAAATAAACAGAGAAGAAATCATGACAATATTTAGATGTGAAGCATGATGAAAACAAACAGAAGTAGAAACTTTTGAGCATCTAGAAAATAGCTTTGGATGAATTGTTTCAGGACAATTGCATGGAAGAAATTAAATTCATAAGAAACTGGAAAAGGGTTGAATTTGGTTGCCTTGAAGGGACAAAAATCATCCTGAAAAATGAGTCCAAACATGGTTTCCTCTAGTCTCTTTAGGAATCCATAATCTGTGCTATATATTGAAGCCAAACACAAAAAATGCACAAATATCCCATCAATCAAAAATTAAAGAAACTTATAAAAGGGTAGGAAGATTCGCGAAATTTCCACTTGAGAAACGAATAAATTCGTCAAGAGAAGAGATGGGAATTCAATATAAAGGAAAATTTGTACAGAAGTTTGTTGAAATCAAAAGAAAATGCCATAAATTCATTGCATAACTGAGTTGTCTAAAAAGATTCAACAAATAAGAGACAACCCGGAAGGAATTAATTTCAGTATAACAAAAGAAGAAATTCACTTAGCATCGAACAATTGAGATGACATACATACAAAACAAGAATAAAAATTACTCTTACGCAAACGAAAAGAAGAGAAAGGAAAAAAAATATGGTTAAACAAAAAGCATCATAGACTCGTAAGGTGATAGCATTGGTCAGAGAATTTGCACGAACCCATCAAGGAATTGAACGTGAGCAACATGAAAGCACACAGAAAACAAATTCAAAGAATTGAAGGGTTAGTGAGGAAAAAGGAGGAGACTTTTGCTTAGGAAATCAATTGAGAGAAACGAAAGAGAAGATCAGTAAGAAAAAAAAGTACCTGAAGGAGAGGATGAGAGCAATGAGAAGGGAGGCAGTGAGGGCAGATACTAACACAACAGAGCAAGCAAAAGACGTTCTTCTCATTCTTCCTGCGATTTTCATGGACCCCACAAGCTCCAAAGAATGTCTCGGCCATCAAACCTTGTAGCCATGCAGGTTTCATTTGCAGTGCAGCAGAAGCGGCAGTAGCACTACACATATTCATCATCATCAACTCATCACCTTCACCTTCACCTTCACCTCCACCTCCGGTTGAAGCTACTATTGAAGAAGTGTGTCTGCCCATGATGAGTGAGTGTTTGTGTTATGAATTTATACAGGAGTTTTAGATGGTAAACAGAGTGGTCTTTTTCTCAGGTTTTTATTGTGCTATTATTATTATTATTATTATTATTATCATTATGAGGTAGCTAATAGCTAGGTAGCTCCACCCAGGTGACTTTAAAACCCTACTCTTACCACCCAAAAGCCTTCAACCATGTTTGTAAATCTAATTATGTACGCTTTCTAGTTTCTACCCACAAAGATTAAGAAAGTATGCATCTTCAAAAAAAAAAAAAAAAATAAAGAGAAGGCACCCTCCGTAATTGTCAATAATGTATACGTATATCAATTGAAAATAATTTATAGATAAACTTTTATATATGTTGAAATTTTATAATTGTAATATTACATATATAATCAATCTATTAATATGCAAAATATCATTTGATAAATAAATAAGAAGATTTCCAATAAGTGATCACCTTTAATTAATTGATATGAATTCAATTAGTTGTACAATAAAATAAAAATGTAATTGGAAGAGAGAGACAAAAAGAATAGGTAGGAAGTGGCGGGAATTAATACATGGAGAGCACAGTACAAGTGCAATGTACGAAGTCTTTGTACACAACGTAACATTTACATTATGTCTAGTGTCTACTCCTTTTTCGTCCCTTATCTACCAAAAATGATTTGAGCACCACCACCCACGCTCTTTGAGCACCCATCTACTTCTCTACTTTCCTCATTTGCCCCTTACTCTTTCTTTCTTTCTTTCTTTTTCCTTAGCCTTTTTTACAATAATTCTTCAGGCCCCTCAAATTGGCCATTATCATCGTTTACTTAATAAATAAATAAATAAATAATAAAATAATTTCTTGTAAAATAATATATAAAACATTTTATAAATTAGAAGAAATGCAATTGAAATTGACACAACTTCTACATTGTTCCAAGGTCAATTTCACTTTTTCTATTAACTTTTAACTTAGCTCAAAGGGATTTTTTTATCTTTCAAAAAAAAGGTTGTTTATCATTAACCGAATCTTAGGAAGATCACATATTTCTTTTCCGTTACTAAAAGTAAGTAATACAAATAAAAAATTTAATACATATATGCATTTTATATGTTTTTTTTTTAAATTTATTTTGGCTCTAATTATATCTCTGCATGATCTAACTTTTGTTAATATTTTTTTCTTCCTATTTTTTTTTTAATAATTGATCCCTTTTATGCTTAATATTCCATAAAGGACACCTTTTGGGTCACTTCCACTTTGAATCAACCTTAAAATCAAAAGTTAAGAAATGATTGCAATCTGAATAAAGCACTTATGTATAATTCATCAATTAGCTACTCCACAAAATTATTATTTTATCAAGTACAGGGAATAATTTTAAAGAATAAAATCAAAATTTTGTTTTAAAATATAATTTTTTAATTTTCAAAAATGCATCATGATTGTTATGTATTGATTAACCAAGTTTAATGTTAAAAGGTATGGGTATATACTCGATTTTGTGCTTGACAAATATTTAATATTATTCAACAACTAGATGTTTGCCTAACTAATAAAAAAAAAATAGAATTCGACTAAAATTCAAAACAATTCCCATAACTTAACAAATTTCAACATTTTTTTTTTGTCCATCTTCAAATTCTATCCAAACCTCTCCTTGCCTTTAATTTAGGTCTTTTGGATGCTCATAACATTGATATGACCCTCCATGGCCCCTATTAGTTAATCAATTATTAAACCTAGAAAGGCCAAAATTAGGTAGAATGGAATGTAATAACATGTAAGCTTTTAAATAAAAATATTATAGTATTTAATTTCAAGTATAGATAAATTAAATAGTGTTATGGGTTTGATTATTTGTCTCTTTTTTAACTTTCAAGTACAGTAAACTTTCCTCGGTTTCAAAGCTTGTCTTATGATTAAAAATTAATGTCCTTTTAATTTATTTTTATTTAATCTTTGTTTGGTCTGTCTTCCATTTATTTATTTCTTTATTCAGAATATATACGTGGTCTTCCCTTTATTTTATTTCATCGAATTACTAAATTTATTATTTTTCTATGCATTGAATGTCACAAAACACCAAATTGTAGTCTTCCTGTCTAGTAATTTTGGGAGATGTGTCTTATTATATTTGTTTTTAAGTTTAAAAAATTGTATTATTAAATTAATTAACCTTCTCTCATTTACTCTAGAACAAGCTTTGAACCTTTAAATCAAATGAGATGAGATACTCTACTAAGTTCACTAAAACGGTTTACATTCATGCTTTAATTAAAATATTTTATAAGTCCAAATAATTACAATAATTAATAAAAGGAAAATACTGCCTATACTCCATACCAATGGCATTTCTTTGGGGTTGAAATAGCAATATATTTGACTGTTAATATTAATGAAATTAAGAAAACAAGTGAATGGTTAGAATTAATAAGAATGCCCATTGATAGAGGTGTTGATGGTGTATTAGTTAGAATGCTCCATTGATGGAGGTGTCGATATGTTATCATTCCCAATTTAGGGTTTTAATTGAATTTACCACATCGCAAAAGCTAGTTAAAGAACTTATTGTAGTAATATTTAGAAGTGATTACAAAGCTAATAACCAAGAATTATGTATTGGCATAGCTTAAGTTGGAGTAATGAAAAATTGGGAATTGCACATGCGAGGCAACGTGCAAAGCAATTAGCTTTCCAAAATATTCTCTAAAATATATTTTTGTTGCATTTTTGAAACTTGTCTATGATGCTTTTATTTTTATTTTATATAAATAATGCAATTGGATACAAATTGGTATAGAGTAGTAGGAATTATGATAATGGTAAGAACCTGATTTTTTTATGCACTGTATTGGATTGTGCTTCCGTAACACCCTAAAACTTAAGAGCCTTAGGGCATGATTTCTTAATATTCATACACAAAATCTAATACTTACTCACAGATAGGGAAGACAATTAAATTCAAAATAACTTCTCATAGTAAGAACCATTATACAAATTAAAAGGGTTCCCAAGGATGTTAGGAAAGACAAAAATCAGCTTCCATATCATCATTCAAGTTGATCAACATCCCAACAAAAATCTATACATAAGGGGAACCAAGGGAAGCCAAAATCTTTGTGTCAAGATGCTCCAATTATCATTCACTTGAGGACCACAATAAACTCAAATGAGTATTAACTCAGTAAGTAACTAGTTTTGCATATAACAGAATATATATCACCAACACAAATTCATAGTTCATACATAAAAGAAAGTATGTTTAAGAGTGTATTTCACTTAAATTATAAAAAGGTGAGAGCTTTTGTAAACATTTAACAAAACTTATATTTAGGAATGTTTTATTCTCTTACAAAGTAGGACTTTTCATGTCAATTCACTCAAAAATTAACATAGTTGAGCACATAAAATCACTCGTCGGTGATAAATCATAGGCAAAGCAAGTACAAGTGAGGCTTTGCAAACTATAAGGCTCATCCCCAAACGTGAGAGCCACTCCCTCTTTGCGATCATCAATGAGTCCTCCCACATATACAAATCCGGCCTTACACAGATTTGAAGACTACAATAGTCCTAAAGGCCCTTTCTCACCATACCAAACTTAACAAAACTTATACCATTCCCTAAGGAAGGCCTTATACAAAAGGTAGCTCAACATTTCACATAATTCAAAAATGTCTACTAAGCAAATGAGAATTTAGGTATCCTAAAGCATAGGCATGAATCTTTCTTACAAATATATCAAAAAATTAAACTTACATATTCATGCTATAAACATAAAGCACTCACCCAAAATAGAACGTAATCAAAATCTTATATTCATAACATAAACGGAATTATTATGATCAAAACAGAGTTTCAACTACTTATAAACATATTTGTGATAAAAATTTTCACAACACAAGTAAGATACTTATTGTGATCTCAGTTGAAGTCTAGTTTACTTGAATTTAATTTACTGAGAAATCCTTAATTCAACTCAAGATCATCATAAGTCTTAAGAATTGTCACAAATAAGGAGGAAAATCAATTGGATCACCAAATCAGTCTTGTGCAAGCTCTATAAGCCAATTTCTAGTGAGTTGATGCTTACCCGAAACCTTACAAAAATTTTTAGGGATCAATTAGACACTCAAAACATATTGTCTTAAAAATCTCAGGTCAATAAGAGGTCATATAGCCATTGAAACAACCTTAGGTTTGCAAATTTCAAATTCTCCCTAGCAAGCTTTCAAACAGTACAACGTGACTTCAAAAACTCATAGCTATCTGAATGGAGGTTTAAAAATTACAAAACCTTCAAGTCTAATATAAAACAAATTCATGATTTATCAAACCAAAAATCATGACTTTTAGAGAAGTCTAGGTTGGTCAAAACGAAATAGATTTCTATGCTTTGTTATGAAAACTAGAAATTTCAGATTTACTGATTCAACTTTGAAAAATCACCACAAATCATACACAACTCCAATTTGAGCAAATCCACTTTAGTTTGAAAGATTTTTAAGTTATAACAATATATAGAAATTGGTTTTTCAAAATACCCTCTCAAATCAATCATTCATTTAATTAAACCCAGGTATATCAGAAAATCTGTACAAATTTCAGAACTGGACAACCAAATTCATTCATTTGAAATACTTTGAATTTTTAAGTGAAATAATTTTCTAGAGAAAGATCTGGATGTCTAGTTTAACACATAAAAATTTTAAATTAAAAGAACAACCCAAAAATATTCTAAGATTTTTCAAATTTCATGCCGTCTCTTTGATTTCTACATAATTCTAAACTTAGACATCAAAGTAAGCTCAAATCAATCTTACCCAAGCCAAATTAACTCTGAATCATGCACTAAATTAAGATTATATAGCAATTCCAAAGTCTATAGATGAAAAACATCCTACATATGTCTTAATCTTCCAAACTCATAAGAAGATCAATGTGAATAGAATGAGAATAAAAACTTTCCTTTTTTCTCTAAATCCTCTTGTGATTGAGTGGTATAAGAGAGAGCTTAGGGTTTTCAAATGCTTCCTTAAAGATGCAAAATGGGTAAAGTAAGTCTTGGCTGACAAATGGAAGTGATAGATACTAAGTGAAAAATTACCAATTTACCCTTTTAAAAAATTAAATTCTTACCATAATATGGGGTGTTATAATTTCTCCCCTCCTCAAAAGAATTTTGTCCTCGAAATTCAATTCCATGCTATTCAAATAAATAGGGATGCTTATCACACATCATATCTTCTCTTTTCCATGTTACCTCCTCGACTGAGTGATTCCTCTAGTATACTTTTATCAATGATATTTTTTTGTTACGTAGTTCATATTTGTCATAATCCAAGATTTTAATTGGTCTTTCCCCATAAGTGAGATCATCACTAAGCCCAAGTTATTCATAACTTAACACATGATTTGAGTTGGAAACATACTTTATTAACATGGATACATGTAATACATCATATACTCCCGATAATGATGGTGGAAGAGCAAGTAGATATACCACCTTCTCAACTCTTTCTAAAATCTAAAATGGGCCAATGAATCTTGGACTTAACTTTCTTTCTTCTCGAACTTGATAACTCCTTTCATTGGGGCAACTGATGAGTGGAAAATGTGACTAAATTTTAGTCCTTTTAACTTGAGTTAAAATGTTAAATTCTTGTTATTTGAGTATGTTTTTATATTTTATAATTGATTTTAGTAATTTTTACTTATTTATGTTGTAGGTGATAGATTGAGAAAGAATCAAGCAAAAAAGAAGGCTAATTGTGAAGAAAATAGAAAAATAAATCAACAAATCATTTTGAGTTTTTCTCTGGGAATATCTCTTAGTATTTTGGTTTTTTGATATGGAAGGAGTGCCTAGAAAATAAAGTGATCTTCAGTAAAGTTATAGAGATATTTCAAAAATTTCAAGAAGGTCTAGTTCATCAAAATTAGAGTTCGTTTGGGCATCCAAATGTTGCAAAGTCAAGGCAGGCTACAAAACTAGTCAAATCCGACCACTAAAGATTTAAGTAGGTATATCTACAACTTTAGAAGCCCAAATAAGGTGATTCAAAATTCTAAAGTCATCTAGATATTCTACGATACAATTCTTAAGAAGGGTCCAATGTCTAGAAAGATTGTTTTCCTATCCAAAACAAAGCAACAAGGAATCAATTTAAGTTTCTGACCATCCCTTAGTTTTTTGGGCATAACTTCTTCGTCAGATGTCGAAAGAGGTGATTTAGGTAGTGTTGAAAAGCTAAGAGACAGAGCTATAATTTCATGAGAGAGTAATTTTTCAAACTCCGTGATTAGCACTTAAAA